>JASCQY010000048.1:1668916-1680733 GCA_030264315.1 Sardinella tawilis
AATGAACTATTTAACCATCGAAGTGACTACGACGCTGATATATTAACCTAAAAACGTTGCATAGTTTCTCTTTAATGTGGCCTGTGTCATTAGAATAGCATTCTGCTCAGCAATAAATCCCTGCATTCCATTCCTGACAAACACACACACAGATGTGCATTTACTTCACTATCAGGCTTTTGTTGAGTGTGAGTGTTGAGCGTTTCAGGCTGTTCAGTTCAGTGTTGCACAGGTAGGCCATCCACCATTGGCTAATCTCAACCTGTCATTATGACACTGAATGATGTCTATTTCTGCTTTGGTTTTTCTGCTCTCTAGAGCACATCCAATTGGCATTTCTGTCTCTCTGCTGCCTGCATCCAGCCATTTCCGTATTTCAATCATCTACTCTCTCTGTGTTCTCACACTGTGTGTGTATGTGTGTGTGTGTGTGTGTGTATTCATTGTGGCGCCCACTGTGTATATAGATGTGTGTGTTTTGTGGGTGTGTGCCAGTGAATGACTGTACTTGTCCTGTAAGCTCCAGTATGGAGGAGTGACATTAGTTTATTAGTGATTACTGATGCAGCATGTATTTACTTTGGACCGTGTGCATTCAGTCAGCTACAAAATCACTTGATGGGAAGTACGGGACACATACAGTATGCAATAGGATTAGGCCTATATATTAAATACAAAATAAGAATGACTGTATAGAGTAGGGAAGTCAGTGACGCTTGATGACGTCTCCTTGTTAGCATTTACATGTAACGACCTCGGGTTCCTCAGAAGTAACTGCCTATGGGAAAATCAATTCATTTTTCGTGACATCGTAGCAAATAAGGCTTGTTAAATGCTAACAGGGCCCAAGGCTGATTTCCGGGTTACTTCCCTCCTCTATTCTAAGGCATAGACAATTGAAATGGGTGACAATTTAAATGCAGTTATTACAGACAATGAAAGGATTACTTTGTAAACATTGAAGGCCTTGGCTTCCTCTTTTCCTTGAGTCATAACGAAAGCCTAAGGTGATCCTCTGAGGGAATGTAAAATCAGTTTTCCTGGAGGCCAGGGGGACAAGGCGAAGGAGTAAAACTGTACTTACTTACTTACTGTTGCTAGTGGCTTGTGCCACTCGTCCACTGACCTGTGCACTGTCCAGTGCCATTCACCCACTGTCCTGTACCAGCAACAGTACTGTAGTTGAAAACAGCACAGTTCAGGTCTTTAAAAGGCATGTTGATGAAGTTAGTAAAAAAGTTAATAAAAAACTGTTTCAGTCGAAAATAAACTACAGTATAGTTTACAGTATGTATAAGTATGTTATTCAGAGCACTGACCCCACCTGGTTTCAGGTCCCTTGGGATGCTAAAGGTGACTGTAACAGCAAAGAGGCAGGCTCCTTGCCATGGTAGTCAGAGCACACATACTGTACTCAACCATACTGACGGTACTCTATCACACTGTCTTGCCCTTCAAGAAAGCATGGCCATGTGCTTCATACTGTACATACATGCACTGTACATGTACTGGAGTCCCTCACGCCTCCACTAACCATAGTTCTCCCATCCCAGGGTGTCCCACACACTAGTGCTTCACCCACCTCTAGAGCCCCTCACTCTGGGGTCAACCTATCCTGGAGGTTCACACAGCCATCCCACCTCTGACACCATGTACTGTAGCTATCTGGGGTGCTAAACATGCAACTTGACCACAACGCCAAAGAGCCAGGCTCATTGGTATGGCAGTCAGAGCCATGCTCAACCATAGAGATGTACCATACTGTAGGTATAGGTACTCAGTCTCACTAACCCTGAGTAATCTATTGTTCTCCCCCTTTCTAATACTAATGTAAACACTCCCCAAAGGATTATTGAGCCTTGTTTCACAGAAATGAACGATCATTTCCTTTTCCATATTACACCGAATATGATCTTAGTGGTTGAATCATGAGCATATGATTAGATCTTTTGCAATTTTACTGTTCAGGAGTGGCCAAAATTGGCATTTGTGTGTGTCTCTTTATATGGAATGTGTGTTTGGTTCCTTGGTTTGTTATAATATTTAATGTAATCATTTCTTATTGCACCAAGTCTTTATCTCAAAATCCATTTTATATGCTTCTCTTTGTGTTTATTAGAATTCCAGGAATCTTTATTGGATTTAGGTGGCAAGAATCCTGTGAACTGATTGAATTGCAGGAAGCAAATCAAGTTACCTCAGAAGACACTCAGAACAGGCTCCATATTCCCTCCTGACACGAGCCCGATGGCTTTTTGCCTGTGATTAATGTGGAGTAATTGGCAAGTTGTCTGCATAGTCAGTCAAACCTTCGCTCCAGGTGATGGTAAAGGAAAGTAGAAATGAAAGAGAGAGCGAGAGAGAGAGAGAGAGAGAGAGCATGATGCACATGCCAAACGTTTGTAAGAGAGTGCAGAACAGAGGAAATTAATGATGTAAGGAAGCTATCAACTAGCGGCTAGCGCTGCTTTTATTAGCACCACAAGCAGAGGGAGATCCACAGTCTGCACAATATCTCCAGGTTAAAGAGCCCCAGCCCCGTTATTGAATAAATCCATTTGTCAAGACAAATGAGGTACACAGCGAGCGCTGGGGCAGTGATGGGCAAGCTTCCAGCGAGGCCAAAGGACCATGTAGTTTATTACCGGGGTGAAGAAAATTAGTTTTCTCTGAAAACTCAGAGCAAGGGCAATTCATTTCCCTGACATCAATGGACCTTTGGCAGCTGATTTATCTGGGCTGTATTCAAACTGATTGTGGGCGAGAGCGTCTGCAGGTGGCCGCACTCCCTGGCTGCTGCCAGGAGGAGGAGGAGGAGGAGAGGGGGAGCCGGAGCTGCCCCACCACTGCTAGAGCCCTGGGTGGGAGAACTCCGGAGAAAAATCACCTTGTATTTTTTTTTTATGGAAAATGGAAGGTGAGACACCAAAGTTCCTAGCTTTGTAAAAATAGAAACAGAGTCGTGTGACTGCCTCAATATGTCATTTTAAGTTTTTTAAGGCTCCTGGCAAAAACAACACACAGGACAAATATCTAATCTTTTTATTATGGGAGCAACAAGTCTTGTTAGAGGCAATATTTGGTAGAGTGAAGCAGGCTTTATAAGGACTGTGTATAATTCATGCAGCCTTCAATAAGTCTTCTTCAGCATTGGAATGTGGTATCAAACATGTAAAACTGTGGACTACAGATGATGACACAAGAGCATTCAAAGACAATAAATATTACCCGTATCCTGCTTAAGTCAATTTAACTGTGCAGCCCATTATTGCGCAATGAGGGTGTCAATTTTCTCAAGGCTCTTACCCATTTCAGTCCTCTTCACTGTTACGCCTCCTGACTGTGTCGACGGTTCTCTAAATTATTCCCACTCCCCAACTAATTTGAGAATGTATGAGCGTGGCAGTCACGTGGCACTGCATAAACATTTTATGGGGGTTACTCACCACGGCACTTCAGACGCCATCAATTTTGCACAGGCAGCTCCGGAGGGAGAGCCTGGCCGTGCGATATTAATGCAGACAGGGGGACACGCTGTAAGGTCTTATAGGTAATTGGTGTGCTGATCCCCCATGATGGTAGCCACAGTATATATAAGTATTTCTGAGCGTGGAATATTATGGCTTTGTAGGGTCCTGCTCTGGGCTAGCTTGAGGAGGGTGTTTATATATACGCATATGTTATGCCTGTTAAACAAAGTAGCCTGATTACATTATTTTCACCAAGCTGTTATTGTCCGACCCCATTTTTCTTTCTGCTGAAATTAGTTTAGTGAGATGCGTGGCGTCATGGTTTACCCTGGGTAATCGCTTAAAGGTGCAGTCTGCCTCACTGTTTGAAGATTCACAGATAGTGAGAGGCCATTCCTGCTAGGGGCTACAACTGGAGGTTCACTGGCGAGTTACAGGATAAATGGCTCTCCGTATAGCCACTATAGTGAGAACACTTTTTTAAAAATATTACTCATTCATTCATTCATTCATTCATTCATTCATTCATTCATGTTAATAACATTTTGTGTTATTCTTTTATTCAAGCCAGGTTAAACGAAGATGATAGTGGTCCAAAAGCAGAACAGAAGTGACACAACACCAATGTTTAGTGTTTACCAAAGATGATGCCAAGATTATATTTGAGGCCAACAGCCAATCAAGTCTGTGCTCCTTGACTAACATGATGATTGGCTGGAATTATGCACAATTGGGTCCAAGCCTCTTTATTTTCCCCTCACAGAGCGATGATGACTGTACTACTTTTTTTAAATCCACCAGGGGAACCTCAGAAACAATCTGCTGATTTTGACATTGAATTAGAACTGAGGACTGTATCTCTAACTTGTATGCAGTAGTAGTTGTCTATGAAGCCATTTTTCCGATGATATGAATCTAAAACTCAAAGTCTCCAAGGGCTGAGGATGCATCTGGTCTCCCAACCCTCAGGCCTCCAATTTCCACCCCATCAAGACCATGCTGTTTGCTCTTCCATTCCCGTCTAAAATTCTACCTTGCCTGTCTAGTCTGTCTGAGTGAAATTAAATCCTCTTTTCTTGTCTTCATATGACAGTGGAGGCATCATGGTTTGACTGCTGTGCACCGTCCAAAATGAAACCGCATCTAGGGTGGTATTGAGAGAAGGCTCTGTTTTCTTTTGTTTGTTGTCGTTGTCACCGCTGACAGTTTGGTCATGGTGTGGTCATGCTGAAACTATGTGGCTCGGAATTAGACCTGTTTCATTTTGGCTCTATTGTGTTCTCAGGTGTAAAGTGGAGATTCGCTGGTATATAGGAGCTGCCACTCAGAAACGAAATCAAGCGTGTAATATCTCCATCAAAGTGAGATGGTGTCTGAAGTCTGATAGTGAAGCAATAGAGAAGAAAAAAGTCAAATATGGGATTATATTATAGTATGGCTATTTCCCTGCTATATGAAATGAAAACATTACATGAAATGTACATGCAAATACCTTTTAGACATTTTCTTGACATTTCCTAAAGGGCTGTTGAACCGAAAAAGAAGGATAGGCTTCTGCTTATTATGGTATGTGACATGCAAACCATTCTTTCGAACCCTCATCAACCCTCACTGAATCACATTCAGTCTTGACAGAGACCAGGACTTTCAAGATATTTCTTGTTGGTAAGGCAAAAATATTTTTGACATCAAGCTGAACTTTGACATCAAGCTGAACCAACAATGAAACCTTTGAAATGTGCCCATGCCATGAATCTTGCACAATACATTTGTCACAATGTTTATCCATAGCACTCAAAAAAAGAAAGAAACCGCCCATGATAATTACATATTTTGTGCATCACCACCCAACACCTCTCCTCCCATTGCACTGCAACAGCTAGGCCTAGAGACCTGTTGGCCCATGACTCTCTCATTTACCACTGACTGCATAGGGGTTGTGGGCCAGGATGTAGCCTATGTGGAGAGACCCTGCTGCCCAGAGACGAGGCTCCAAGCCTGGGAGCCCAGCTCAGCAGTCCCCCTTGGCCATCCAGGCCCTCATAGCGTATCAAGCCCGCCCCAGTCCCCCATTCACTGTTAGCCTAGGAGGAGACCTTGATGCCCAGAAAGGAGGTTCCAAGCCTGGGAGCCCAATTCGGCTGTCCTCCTTTGGTAGCATATCTGGCCTGCCCCAGTCCCCATCCTCTATTAGTCTGGGAGGAGAGCCCTGACAGGTGGACCCAGTCCCACACCTCTAGTGCCTCTGACACCTGGTCGGGCTATGCGCCATTTCAGCATGGGCCAGAACTGCATCCAGGACAGCAAGCATCCCAGGCCTGGGAGAGAGAGTGTTTGTTTGCAGGGAGCTGAACATTGTCTTGAATCAGGTCCCAGAACAGACTTGCTGCACGGTCTAGTGCCAGTAATTAGTATTTTGGGATTCATTCCCCTCAGTGTTCATAATTCCTTATGAATGGGCAACACTGAATGCTTGGAAGTGAACAATCAAGCGGGACACATTGCTGCTTGTTTGCATAGACTGAGAACAACAACCATTGGTGCATTCATCGAGACATATTGGTATTTCATAAAACCCCATATCTAACTGCTGGTGGCTTAATGTGCTTGGAGCTTCACAGTCTCACTAACTTTAATGATTTAGAAAAGTTTGAGGCATGTGAGGCACATAAACAGAACATGTTTTTTTTCTGTTTGTGTGTTTTTCTCTCACTTTGATATATTTCTTTTGAAATGGATATTCCACACACAATCCGTTTTGTGCTCTGCGCATCTCTGGCTTGAGACTTGATTGTAAAATCAATAGTAAAAGATGATGACACCAGGGCAAGAAACTTGGGGGGGGGGGGGTTGTAGATTGCGAACTCTACGATCCAGTTTATCTGAACACCAGCAGTACAGTAATTTATTCGTGGCACACAAAGCCTGGATATAAAATAGATGCAATTAAAAACTTGGCTCTTTCTTGGCTCTCCCCTCTCCTATTTTTTACTGCGGTCATACTTTTTAGGCTGACAAAATGCATGCCTGCGCAAAGATAAACTCATTGACATATTGACACTGTTTCTCCAAAGTAAGATAGAATCTTTTCCTTTCACTGCTATGTCTGAGGTGCGGTCATATATCTCAATGAATGCAAGGATTTATGGGAAGCACAAGGGCAGTCTTAGTACTGCAGGTCTCTGGCTGCAGCATTGCTATTAGTACAGATGGGTCCCACTAAAGCACTGCTGTGGGCTTTGACTGTGCAAGGTTTGTTCAAAATGTCATAATTAATCACATTAAGTTATTTTGCTTTACTGCACATCATGCATATTACAAGTCTGAGAAGATAAAAATGAACTGAAAAATGGCCGTCTCATTTACACAATAACTTAATTTATTAACAGACAGTTTTCTGGTAAATTCACATGATTTATAGCTATTTTTTGGCACTTTTTCTGATAGAGAATGCAAATAAAGCATATTTTGTCCTTTGTGAGAAGATGTTTTTTCAACCTCATTTTAAAGCTCTTTATCAGTTCAGTTTCATTTCCAAAGAAAAATAAAATATGCTAACCCTGCTCAGTCATTTTTTTCCCCATTTCCTCCCCTGAGCTGTCTTTCCAGTAAGAGGTTATGGTCTAGACGTCTTCTTTCTGGAGAGCGCTGCCGTGGCCACTAAGCTGCAGTCTATTCTGCGTCATTGAGACAACCTGAGGTCTCAGGCTGTCTGGTAAACAAGGCCTTGCAGCTGGTCACACTACAGCATAGAGCTCCTGCAGCCGGGATATAAGTGTCTGCCTCCACACAGGAGCTCCTCCATCACAGCAGTATGGAGTGGATGAATTAAGCGTCAGGCCCGGAGAGTTCTGGAAGCGCCGTTTTCATTCATCTGCCCAGCTCTTTGTGGTGTCTTCATGAACCTGAGAGATGTGGGCAACAACCTTTGCTTGAGGACACACTTGAGACTAGGCTTGCCTGAAACGACCTCTAGTAGCCCTCTTCACACACAGACACACTTTACAGCGGCGAACTGAGTTGAGCACCTGAACGAACACAGAACACTCTCACACACTCCCTGTTCGCACGAGTTTGCTTTCTCACGTCCAAGGAGTGAATGGGTCTCATTACTGCGGCTGAATGGCGTATCTTTTTTTGAACGCTCCCCTGCTGTTCGTTGATGAAGGGCGGCCCTCTCTTTCTTCCATTTGGCACACTCTCTTCATTTGGGCCTAATCCAATTTGGCACGCTAGCTAGGCTACGTGGAACCAAGTGCAGACCATAATGCAAAATATAAATTCAGAGCTCTCCGTGTCGACACCGCAGTCTCTGTCAGAGACAGTTTGCTGAATGTGTCTTGCTTCGTTTTCTGATAGCACAGGTGAATGAAATATCATTATTCAGATGCATGCCCATTAAACCCTTCGGGGAATATGACCCAGGTAAAAACCGACTGCGTGCATCATTGTCAAGTGTCAACAAAAAAAAGGTGGACTATTACAGACACTAAAATTACACAGATTACGGAACAACGGGAAGAACTGTGAATGTGCTTTGAATGTGTCAGCTGTATAGACAGAACAAGCAGTTGAGCTGGGAAGATACCAGCACAACATCCACAGTCCAACCATCAGATGAGTGTAGGCTATTTTTCTCCCCTTCATATCACATCATAACCAGATCTAAAAATAGCGCCAAAGCATCATCATCCACCTCCCTGGCAGGAACAGCATGTGTGCTTGATTCTATCATTATCAGGAGTAGCTGGTAATCAAAAGTGACCACTGTGAAAGTGCTTCTCTCCTCATCGCTTGAATAGTGTGTGTGTGTATGTGTGTGTGTGTGTGAGTGAATGTGTGTGTGTTTGTGGCGTAATGGGAAAAGAGAGTTTGATTCCCCCCTACTCCGTTCTCTGCCTTGCCCACCACTGTCCCCTTCCTCAAGCTGACGAGAGAGAGGGGTGAACTTCGACATTTCTCCTGGGCGAAAGCTAAAGGGACTGCACACAGGGTCTCTGGGCCTCCTGCGCGGCCGCGGTCTCCGCGCGTTATCGATCGACCCAAATGTGGAGCGCGTTAAAATATGGAGCGCGTTACTCAACATGGGGCCTCTCCTCTCCCGCTGGCATTGGCAGCAGCGACACGAGAAATCAATTTGCGGCGGAGTGGTAATGCAGTGGGGTACGGGAGCGCTACGGAGGCGTGAAGCAGCCTGATGTTCCATAGCAGCAGCTGCCTCGGCCCAGCCTGTCGCATTCTCTCTCTCTCTCTCTCTCTCACACACACACACACACACACTCATACAGTACACACACACCAGACATAGAAAACACACACACATACACACAGAATAACAACCCCCCCCCAAACCCACACACACACGTACACACACACACACACACACACACACACACCCACACACACACACACACACACACATTCTCCTCCAATCTCCCCATGTGCTCTGGTGGCAACCAACTGGGTAAAACTTGGTGGACAAATTACTTGCTCCATTCCTTCACTGTGAAGAGTGTTTTTCTTCAGTTCACATCCTCAGAAAATAGTCGGTGCAGTTAGCCATCCCTCTCATCAAGGGCTCATTAGCCAGGGAACAGACACTGATTAATGCTTGTGCTTTGGTTGAAGCATTGAAGTGACTACAGGATATTTGCAAATGGCCATTAAATAAAGCATTTGTCACCATGTACCAATTTAAAGTGGATCATTTCCACCGAAAGAAAGAATGTCAGCAAATAAAGCAAATAAAGACGTTATTTGTGTTCTCCAAAACATGCCGATACTGGCAGCTACCCCTTTTAGTAGAACATACTGTATGTGCAGTATACTGTATGTGCAGTATACTGTATGTCTGTACGCATACAGTAGCAAGTATGCACCATCTCAAGTGCCCGTTCTATGATGGTTTAAAATCCCTTGCATCAGAGCACCATCTGTGATCACTAGCACTGGGGTCAGCCTCGGTGCATCGTCAGAGCTGCCACGGCACCGTGGCCTCATTCTCACTATCTCTGTCTCTCTCTCTCTATCTCTCTCGCTCTCTCTCACACACACACACATACACACACATACAAACATACACACATACACACACACATAGGCCTACACACACACACACACTCATGCAGCGCTATCTCTAACTCTTACGCCACCAACTAAAACATTTAAGGGCAACGCAGTAAAGCAGCGGGCAAAGCACAGCACCATATCCCTTTCTTAACATCCACTCATCTACAGTAAGAGAGACTTTCATCCAAATGGATAAGAGGCATTCCAGCGTGAGAGTTGCGGGGGGAGGCTGAGCGTGTGACTACACTGTAAAAGCTCAGATGGCAGACAGCCATACAGTACAGTACAACACACACACAGGAAGTCGAGTTCAGCCAGAGTTAGCACTAGCCCTGACAGAGCTGGCCAAACCTGTGTGTCTTCTTGCTGTTGTAATCATGTTTTTATACAGTACATGACGACAAGTTTTCTTCATATGCTGTGTGAATATAGGGAGGTGCAGTCTCATTGACAATACAAAACAAATCACTGTACTTGCCAAAACAACAGTACAGTACTTACAGTATCATTAAACTGGAATGATTAGGTTTGTCTGTTAGTACAGTAGCTATTTGCCTCTTGATGCATTTTTGTGCTAATGAAGTTCTAGTATGTTTCAGGAAGGTTTCTCTCTGTGTTACACACTTTCTCAGCATCTGGTTGTAAGAATAAACAGAAACAACAAGTGTTCATGTAATGCAGTATTATACATAGTATTGCAGTATGCCGTATTATACAAAGTATTATACATAGACACTTGTTTGGGATTTCAAGCTTCATTTTCGCAAGTAGGTGAAGCTCAGTGCTCTGACTTACTGGCATCTGTGGCTTAATGGGAGTTAAGACTGGGCGAGGCAAGACACAATAGCCTGCTCATCCCACCCACGGTTGGGAGTGGAGGAGGGGGGGGGGTATTTAATATGTGAAATGATAGTTACTGAGAACTGGGAAACAGTCCAAAGCCATTCCCAGTTGGATGATTAGAGCTTCCCAGTAAATGACTAAAGAAAATGATCTTATTTTTTTTTCTTTTTAAAGGCATCCAGAGCTTATCCAATACAGAGAGAGAGAGAGAGAGAGAGAGAGAGAGATGGAGAGAGAGAGTGCTTGACTTATGAACAAGTGATTTGTTAAAAGTTGTCAGATAAAATAATGTGCTTGTAGAAGCTTGCAGTACATGTGTTGCAGTGCACTCGCCATCTCCCTAGATCTTAGGCAAGAATGTTCATGTTTCCAAGTCATATATCTCAAAGCAACTTTATACTTTGCACCGCTGATAGAGTAACAATTTTCTATGGAGAGGAAACAAAGCTTCCTTCCAAGGTCTTTTGTGATATACTACATTGTCGCTTAAATATACCACCATTCAAAATACTTGGAATACAGTACACACGAATACATTACACACAAAACATCATGAAATGGTTCAATTCATGCAAATGGTGGGTTGAATTTTTTCCCACTCTCCTGGGAATGGAAATCAACCACAATGAACCCACCAAAGCACTCCCTTGACTTATCAAGTGGGTAATGGGACATAATAGCAAAAAAAAAAAAAAGAGTTTGTCTTGGCCCAACTCTGTTCAGATCTGGAGGAACCAAGTGAAACTGTGTTTCCATATTCTGCTGAGCCAAAGACTTCCCATAAAATTGATAGGAAAACAACAGTGGATCCATACACATTTGCATTGACTACCCTGGCCATATTTCACACAAAAAAAAGAAAAAAAGAAAGAAAAGCTTTCGAAGAGCTTTGTTGTGTTTGTTGTTCTAACACATTGTGTCCTGTCTCTAACACAATGGCAATATTTCTCTGAAACAGATGAAACCTTTCAGCAAGCAGCTCATCAATCATCCCCATCTCCACACCTGATGACACAGACAAAAACAAAACAAGCTCAGGCAAAACAGCCTGACGTAATAATACCCTCTTGAAAAAAAAAAAAAAAAAAAAAACGAAGATGGGAAAGCTGGCCACAATCATCCATCTGAACAAACCCATTCAACATGCACCGCGAGTGTGTGAAAAAGCAACTGAGAATAAGCGATGAGGATCAAAGCAAACAGTGATTTCATTTCAAAGGGACTCCGGTCTGCGCAAGCATAAATGCTCACGACCTGCAGCTCCCTTAGATGAAATCTACTTGTGGTATTCCATTATACCTTTATGTCCCAGCAGCTCCCAATCACACACACACACACACACACACACACACACACACACACACAAGCGCACACACACACACACACAAGCTCACACACACACACACACACACACACACACACACACACACACAAA
>JASCQY010000048.1:1680833-1691561 GCA_030264315.1 Sardinella tawilis
CACACACACACACACACACACACACACACACACACACACACACACACACACACATGCGCACACACACACACACACACGCTCACACACACGCTCACACACACACAAACACACACACACACACATACACACACATACACATATGCGCACGCACATACACACACACACACACACACATATGCGCACGCACACACACACACACACACGTGCTCACACACACACACACAAACACGCTCACACACACACACACTCCCCACCTCCTTCAGTCACAGCTCGTACTTATGGTAAATATAGCCATCTTGGATGACTGTGATCTGATAGCCCACTGAGGACAGGTGTTTGGCCAGCAGGATGCTGCATTTTTTGGGGGAGGCTTGTGGCTGCACCTGCAGTCCCAGAGAGAGTGAGAGTCTGCATTGGCCGTCAGGAAGGAAGGAATAGTGGGGAAGCAACAGGAGAGTGTGTATGTGTGTATGTGTGTGTGTGTGTGTGTGTGTTCTTGAGTGAGTGACTGTGTGTATGTGTGTTTGTTTTTGAGTGAGTGACTGTGTGTGTGTGTGTGTGTGTGTGTGTGTGCGTGCGTGTGTGTGTTTGTGTTAGTGCACCTGAGGGAAGTGCCAAGACAATCTGCCAAAGTGGCACGGCTCGCTCTCCACACCGACGGCTTATTAGAGCAACGCTGGCCGGATCTGTTGCTCGTTAGGCCCGGGGCCTGAGGCCTGCGGTGCCAGGAGACCAGGCTGGGGACGGAGGCAGGGAATCAGGGCCAACAGCCTGGGAGTGGAGCCGGAGGTGGAGATCATCGCACCTAGCTAAGCACAGGTCGCAGCCACGAGCTGATGTGAAAAGAGAGAAAGGTAGCGATGGAGGAGAGAGAGAGAACAAGAGAGAGAGAGAGAGAGAGAGGGAGAGAAAAAACTAGTGAGAAACTAATTGCAGAATAAAAAAGGATTAGCTCATCTTTAAGTCTGTCTTGAAGCCAGCCTCTTACTCGGCGCATGCTAATGCACAGCCCTGAGGGCACGGTTAGCAGCCTTGCCTGGAGGCGAGAGGAGAGGAGAAAGAAAAGGACCGGCATGCCAGCAGAGTAACGATTTTTTCGCCCGCTTTCTTCTCTCACTCCTCCTCTTCCTCCTCTTCGTCTAAGATCTCAGCAGCCGACTCATCCAGCTCTTTCGTCCGGACCCTGGGAGCCGGCTTACGCTTGATCTCAGTCGCACCGAATCCAGGTGCTGCAGCTGCCGTTGCCAGTGGTTGTGAGGGTGATAGTAAGGAGGACGGTGGGTAGGGGGATCAACTCTTTCCTACACCTGCCTTGTCCTCATTAAGACTTTTATCAGGCCTCAAAGCAGGAGACACACTCCACCCCCCACCACCCGTCCGCACCCCATCCTGGGTCATTACTACACAGTGCACTATGGTGGATGAGAGATAAGGCCTCATCCCCTTCAGTGTGCGCCAGGCGCATGCAAATCAGCCGAGTGAAGTAAAACGAGTCGGAAATCTGTGCTCCGCATGGAGGTTATTCCAGGCGGTGTCATTTCAGTAGTCCCCCGTGAGTCATTTCTGTCGCTCTCCTCTCAGAATGGAGCATATCTCCCTAGCCGAGCCCAGCCCAGCCCAGCCCAGGCACACAATATGCCCTCAACACCTAATTAAGCTTCTGATAAGCCCAAAGAATGGCCCAGACAGTTATATCACAATTAGGCACACATTAATGGATTTCACCCTCCTCTTTAGGTAGCTCTAAATGACTCCTGACCAGCCAGGGTGAATTCTAACTGACAGCTCCAATGTCTTCGGGACAGGAGACACGCACAGAGAATGATCCTCTATACTGACCTTGAGGCTATTATCATGTAGCACGCTGCTAATTATGCTCTAGAGTTTTGGAGAGCGCTGTATAACCGATGCCGGACATGTGACAAAAGCCTCTGTAGTCCCAAGAAATAAAGTTTGTTGATTTGAGAATGACCAGGATGTTTTAGGATAAGCAGACCATATTAACCGCTTGTGTTCTGACTGTTACAGTATATCAAATTATTGCTAGCAGTCTTTGAGTTTATGTGCTACAGCACTGTAGCAGTTTCGAAGTTGCTATGACGATGAGTAAATCAATTCAAATTTTTGTCCTTCTGCTGTTCTTCTAATAGCTTCTATCAAAACATCTCAGTGTTGAAGGTACTTTGCATTTATGGGGGGAGCAACAAATTAGCCTGACAAGCCACCCTATAACATCAATGTACTGTATAGTCTGGGAATGTTTGATAGACTGAGCTCAATCCTAGGGGTGAAGAAAAGCCCGAGTTTAACTCCTCCAAAGCCGATGCCAAAGACTATTCAATAGACCGGTGTTCCTTAGCCACTGTTGACAGCCCTGTCATTATCTTGCTATGGGAGTGTGTCTATGTTCCCCGGATCCTATGTTCCCCCCTTTCCTACAGTATGTTCCCCAACCCTAACCCTAGCTCTAACACCCCCCCCCCATGACTCTCAATAAAAACTAAAGCGTTTTAAGCACTCTTACTGTACCAATACTTGGTCACACCTACATTATAGTGCATCACTAGACATACACACCCACTACAGGCAAAACTATTTGCTGCTGCTAGGGTGCGTCTAGATTTTAGGCTACAGTAGCAACAAACGGTAAAACACAAAGCATGTAGATAGAGAAGATGTCTATTATTTTACAATTTTGCCTGCGGGCAGAGTGGAAAAGCGCGCTGCTGAAAGTCCCAAGGATAAACGGTCACTCAGCAGTCTCCCGCTGAAGGCCTTAATTTGTCACTGAGCTGATAGGCTGCAGGAGCGTTTAGGGAGCATGACAGGAAAATGCAGTTTTGTCATCTTAAGGCCACGGCCAAGCAAAGCTCTGGCAGCGTGTCTCTGTTTCACTCCATTGGCTTGACTAGTGTAGCTGCCCTGGACTGCCACAGCCCAATGCCGCTGCTACTGCTACTGCTACTGCTGCTGCTGCTGTTGCTAATGCTGCTGCCCAACTCAACGGTTATTGATGGAGCGCTGGGCCCTGCTGGGCCGGGCAGGCATTCCTCCGGGCCTTGAGGGATGCTGATCCGCGCTCGATGTGATCACGGCCTGCTGCTCCGGAGGCGACGGGGCATGTCCGCCAGCGAGCACACTCACATAAGAGAGAGAGAGAGAGAGAGAGAGAGAGAGAGAGAGAGAGAGGGAGGGAGGCTTCCCCTGGGCACTCATTCCCTGGAGGGGGAAAGCACCTGAGATAAAACTTCATCTTTCAATCTCTGACACTCTGACAGCATCACCTGGGGTCAGGCGCTGGTCACCCAGCAACCACTGGCAGGCGGTTGCTATGCAGCACACCAAACTGAACACGAAAACAGCTCGGCCAGAAAAAAGAACCTCACTGTGCCAGTGATAGACAGAGGAAGGGAGGAAACCATGAGAACTCTGACAACAAGCTGAAGACTCTGCGTGTTAATCTACATTTTAGACTACATTTAGGGATTGAAATATCACTAATGGACAGATTCATAACAGGCCTCGAATTCTTATGATGAAAGCACTCGCCTGTTTTTTGAAAAGTAGCCCAATCCCACAGGTCTTAACCTCTACTGCTTCCTCTTTCATGGCTGACAGGCTCATCACTAGCTTGCTTACTGTGGCATTGAAAGAGGATTTAGTTTATTTTGTTTTCTCTCTGCACACTGGCAATATAGAAGGCAGTATTCCACTGATATCTTCCCAAATATGAGAGGGACTGTTTATGAGTAAATAGAGCTAAATGTGTTTAGAATTACCAGCGCTGGCCCTCTCTTTAAGCTGCAATACAAAGCTATTGGCTTGTGTACATTATGTTGTATTTTTTTATGAGCTTGCACACACACACACACACACACACACACACACTCTGAGGGGAGAGAGGCCAGTATGGCTAAAACGAATGGCACTCAGACATTCAACAGCTGTGGGTGAATAGCTGTACTGGGACCACTTTCCCCAAAAGTGTTGCAGTGGCGCTAAGAGCATCGTAAACAAGAGAAAGAGTAGTTCCTTTCAAATAACACACACTCTTCCAGACAGCACACTGCTTGCTGCTCCAAATAAAACGATATATCACAAACCACGGTGTCACTTGCTGGGGTCCTCTAGTAAAATATACATCAAGGTGAATCACCCACAAGGATTTCTGGTGTAAACAGCCATGCCATTACAGTAATCCATGAGGCTGCTGTCCATGTGGATATTGAGCTATCTGCCCAAGCTGATAGGCAAACAAATGATACAGTATGTTGGTAAACACTGACTAGCATTTAAACTACTACGTTGTGACCTCAGTGCTAAATACTGTAAACTGACGCACCTGACAGTCGTTCTATCTGTTGATCCCTATGTCTCTCTATCACTCTGTCTATGTGTCTTGCATACTCAAAGCAAAAAAAAAGCACACAAGTGCACTCAAAAGCAAAGAAACAAAGGCACAGACACACTGACACACAAACAACACACGCATACACACGAACACACACACACAGATTCGCCGACCCGCAGAGACAGACACAGTCACCTCCTGGCATCCCGGCAGAGCAGGCGTGATGGAGCTAATGAAGCCAGGGGAGAGAGGAATGTGAAGGAAAATTAGATTTTCACTTCAGCACACATAGCATAGCACACAGCACATATTCACACAGACACACAGACACACACACACACACACATACACACACACACCCCTCAATTACTCTGGGACAGCTGGTCAGCAGCCCGTGTCCATTTACATTTAGCCAATGATGTGATCCTGGGCTAAAAACGCTTGAATTTGTCTGAGCATTGAGGTATTAACTTCTTATGCATGGCAACTACAGCAGAAAGGTGTGACTGGGTTAGCAAATACTTTTTTTTTTCTTTTACACAAAGTGCTGCTATTATCTGTGCCATGCAAGGGATCTATATGCTACTTATGCATTCCAAGAGCATGTTGCCCATGTAGTCATCTTAAGAGATGATAAACCGTGTTATCACACCTGGACCCCCTGGAAGAGTGCATCATTAAAACTGTTATCATTCTCTCTCTCTCTCTCTCTCTTTCTCTCTCTCTGTGTCTTTCTTTTGCGCTCTTGGTTTCTTTCTCTTTTCATTTGATTTGCCTGTTTACAGGAAGTGAGCTGCCATGGACCTGATCGTATCCTCAATAGTTGGTCTGGCTGTTGTCAGATATATGACAAGGATATGCTAGCCTCAGGATACGGCATTAAAATACAGCCAGGGTCAAAAGCTGTTTGAATAAATGCCCTGAGGAAGACACAATCTTCAACCTGCACTACGGCATCCATAAATAACACAGCGGGACATGCAGCCAAGGCACGTGCATGAGCGCGCATGCACACACACACACACACTCTCTCTCTCTCTCTCTCTTTCTATCACAAACACACCCACACACACACACATACACACACACACACACACTGTCTCTCTATCACACACACACACACACACACACACACACACACACACACACACACATGCACACTCTAACTCACTCTCACACTCACACTTACTTCACTCTCACATTTACAATGAATTAAGGTTGTTTGCACATTTGTTATCTGTGTGTAACATTTAGCGCCTCATAGATTGTGTTTAAACGCACAAAGAAGTAGGGAGGAAAAGGTTTTAACCTGAAACCTTGGGGTGTTCAGTCTGTTCTAATTGGTGCCACAAGGTGGCATCCTTTATCGCACGATGCGAACGATCAAAAGTGTAGCCTACATTCATTGCTAAAATCTCCAAAAATAACAAATATAAAATAAATTCAGATTTGAGATCACTGTGATTTTATGCGTGCATTAATTAGTTGGGCACATATTTAGGTGCATCCTTAATAGCTTAATACAAGTGCGCAAACCCTTATAAACCCGTTTCTTATATAGCCTAGTCCATGAGAAAATTAGTTTAATTAACGAGCCTCCTTAAAACAAACAATTAAATTAGAACATTATGAAAACCGTAGACAGTAGGTCTCCAAGGGATTTGAAATCGTCTATCGTTTTTCGTGTGGAACAACCTTATTTTGAGGCAACCTTCCTAAACTTACCTGTCATTCATGTGCCATTTCTGACAGTTGAAGACTGTCTACTAGGTGAACAGGGTGTTTTCAGCCTTCTACACTGATAATAATGACTTTTGGAGATATCTGTTGGTGTCATTACTAGTCTAATTACTAACCACGTGGCACACAGGAAACATCATCAAAACGTTAGTTTTCGTTATTTTTAAATTCACCTGAGCCTTCAACCTGAGATTTCTTATTAAAACCAGCACGCCATAATTCATATTAAATAATAATAAAAAAAGTCCAGGAGGCACTTCCCTCTCCACACCTTTCCACACATGGCTAGAGTACCACTTAAAACAGACGTGGTCACTGTCCCCTGATAACTTGTACTCGCAGGCTTTCTAACCGTAGAGTCCGATACAACCAACACCTCCTGAAATGATCGACGCGCCCCTCGCCCATTGTCATCTCTCACCGAGCATCCTCTACCAATAACGGAGAGTGGAGGCGCAGCCTCGCGTTGTGGGAGGTTTCATCGCATGGTGCTTTGGCTCTGAATGGGAGTAAAGAGGGATGCTGCACGGATTCACAAACTCATCTGGACCCTTTTTCAGAACAATCGGACTGTAAAGGAACGCAGCCAGACCTGTCTGTATTAAACGCGCTCAGTCGCACCATAGCGTCATTGCATTTCATCGCATATATGGGTATGTCAAGCGGACTTGCTAGTTGATCATGCATAGGACTGAAAGGCTGGAGACGAGTGTCGCTCAGGTGACATCAACACCGTTAACTTTCCCCTCAAGTACCTAATGGACGCTGGCGAACAAGTGGAACCATGAGGAACTCTCCAAACGCGTTCAGGGATTTTTGCCACCGTGGCAGTACAAGAACAGTTTCGCAATTTCAAGAGTGATATTAGGAATTTCCTCTTTAGTGTTATGATGAATAGGCATGTGCGCCCTGTAGACCGCTCTCTCAGAAGCGCCCGAGCTCTCCATGAGATAGTAATGGAGACGATCTCAGCTTTCGCGGTAATGTAGTCACTGTGCCAGAAAGCACTCAAGCCACAGTGCGTGGAACTGATTGCGCACACATCTAATGTTACGTGGGTCTAAGTATGCCTATTGTTACAATAAATGTGAAATATAACTTAAAGCTATTCAGTGTTCACATGCCTAACGGTAAGCGAACTGTTTCGTAGCTAGCATAACATGTCTGAAAGTTTAACTCACATGGACGCACAAGTCGAAGACAACACGGTGTGTGGCAAGGAAAATGCAAATACTTGCTTCGACGTGGCCATTTGATGCATTCCTGATCAAGGAGGCGGTATTGTGGAAATTGCTCTTGGACATCATCTCAGCAGCATTGGAGGCAGTGCAAGCGCTGGAGACATTTCAAAGTAATTAACTAGATGTGGAATGGAACGTTTTAGTTTCTTTTGCGCTGATCAGTGTCATTTTGATCGAGTGCTGTCATCAAAAGGGCCGTATACACCTGTGAAAGTGGATAACAATGGAATACGTCCATAGGGCAGTAAAACAGTAACTCTTGATAACCACAAAAGTAACTTTCATGCCCCGTTGTACTGCTACCCTCACAGAGTAAAATGAATTCCAGGCTTCGGAAGAAGAATGTGTTCAGCCGTGTCATATGGATCTAATTCATTTTTTTGGAATCTCCTGAAACGTCATCATTCACTGACGGATGCTCCCACAGGTGTTTCAGGAAAGGTACAGTAACCTGAGGCTACCTGAAATCTAGGCAGTAATGCAAGCAGTAGACATAAAAGTGCTACCGGATGAATAATTCATGTTACTGACAACCCCTCATATTCAAAGTCATATTCTATCCGGTTCATGATGGGGTTGTGTGTGAGTGCTGTCATATATAGCCTGTGGGACTCCTACCCCAGCCTCACACAAATGATGAATGATTTTTTTTTTTTTGCTGGCAAAAATGAAATGTTAGGCTATAGAGAAACTATGTAGATCTGTAATATCTATTGTTTATTCCCTTGTAAAAGTGCACTTTTACAATTCGAATAATTATTGACTGTAGCACATACTAACAAATATTTTTACATTGTGCATTCATGACAGAATACAAAAATTCTCAAGTGCTGTGTGTGTTTTTGTGTGTGTGTGTGTGTGTGTGTGTGCGCGTGCATGTGTTTGTGTGTGTGTGTGTGTGTTTGTGCGCGTGTGTGTTTCACTCCGCAGTTGCTTTTCTGCATCCAGGGAGTCCTTATCTGAAAGCATGCTCCCCCTGGTATGAGTGGCTGTGCCCTGGGCTAGAAGAGGAGCCAGCTCCCCTTCTCCTTCCTCCTTCACCTTCCTTCCCATCACCACCACCGCCAGCCCCTCTTGCACACATGCAGGCCAAGAAGAGGTACCTGCTGGTGTCTCTGGGGGCCTGTCTTCTTCTGCTTGCCTACTTGTGGGGACTGCAGATCGGGGAGTTTCACCAGCCCAGCCACCAGCAGCTGTACACGGCCCATGCCCGCGGCCACGGTGGTGGTTTGGGACGACTGCCCAGGCAGCGCTGGCCGCAGTGGGACCACTCGCTGGGCACCTACCTGGATGGGGTGGAGCAGGAGGAGGAGAGCAGCCCCGTGGTCATCCACCAGCACTCCTCGCCCCGCGAGCGGCGGGAGATCCGCAACAACATCTACAAGAGCCGCCGCTGCCGCATGGACACCTGCTTTGACTTCAGCCGTTGCGAGAGGGGCTTCAAAGTGTACGTGTATCCGCCCGCCAAGGCAGAGAAGATCTCCGAAAGCTACCAGAAGATCCTGACGGCCATCGAGGACTCCCGCTTCTACACCACGGATCCTCAGGAGGCCTGCCTCTTCGTGCTGAGCATCGACACGCTGGACAGAGACCAGCTGTCTGCCCAGTACATACACAATGTCAAGGCCAAGATCCAGAGCCTTCCTTTGTGGAATGAAGGAAGGAACCACCTCATTTTCAACCTGTACTCGGGCACGTGGCCAGACTACACCGAGGAGCTGGGCTTTGATATTGGCCAGGCCATGTTAGCCAAGGCCAGTACTGATATGGATAATTTCAGACCACACTTTGATGTGTCTATTCCGCTTTTTTCGAAAGACCATGCCCAGAAAGGAGGAGACAAGGGTTATTTGACACTCAATAATGTGCCTCCATCTAGGAGATACTTGCTAGTTTTTAAAGGGAAGAGGTATCTCACTGGTATTGGCTCGGAGACCAGAAATGCTCTCTACCACATTCACAATGGAGATGATATCATTTTATTGACTACCTGCAAGCATGGGAAGGACTGGGAAAAGCATAAAGATGGCCGATGCGACAGGGACAACGAAGAATACTCAAAGTAAGACCCGCTTCTTTATTCCTTTGGTTGTTTGCTCGCTTGGTTGTTTATTTTGTGTGTGTGTGTGCCTCAAAATGTAACCAGTTGCAGCTTTTGATTTACCAGGATTATTGTTTGGCTCCAAGGTTGTTTTGTTTTGGTTGGTAATGCTGAACTTGAGCCCCGATGCATAACTCCTCAGAAAGTGCAAAACATTCAGTGGGCCGACATCTGCAGTAGCCTACACTTCCACTTGAAAACAACAGCACTTCGTCATGCCTGAGGCTCCTATAATGTTGCATTTGCCAGCTGATTTGCATACCCAAGCTGCTGTTTGGAGGCTTAATCATGAAGGTGCAGGATTCATGTATCTGTGTCGCATACACCTTGCTTTTTTCCCACAAAGAGGCACGTAGAAAGCTTCTGAGAAGCCTGAGAAGTTGAAAGATGCCCGTCTTCAAGTGCACAACGGTGGAGAATCACCCTGGGAGTACTTCAGAGGGGCTACACGATCCTCTGGTTCCTTTGTTCAGTCTGGGTGAAAGAGCTGTGTGCTTCAACACTGTGGGCCACAAAGCTGCAAAAGAGTCGGATTGGAAGCCCACAAATAAAAGTCGTTTGTCAGCAGGAGTTCACAAAATGGAAGGCTTTGCTCGAAAACACTGTAGTGTCTAGTGACTCGATCCTAGATACTTATATTTCGACACATACAATGAAATGTTTTTATCAGACAGTCAAAGACAAATGCTTTGTGGTTGACTTAACATCAGAAACAGATAACAACAATGGTTTGTGTATGGCAGATCATGCTGCTGGTGGCAGTTATTTTAGAGCCCTTGATGTTTCGATTTGAAGGGCAATAAAAGACAGTCTCTCTTTTCAATTGGTCTCTGCCACGGTACTGAGGATCATAATCCATTGTAACTGTAACTCTTTGCAAAAATCACATTCCTCCGCTGCGATGACTTCTCTTTTTTTTCCGTGAGCGCACCAAACGGTAACTTTCATAATCCAGTAATCCTTAACGGAACCATGTGATGCCTCAAACTTGCCTCATTTAACCTGGGACCACATGGGAAGGGCCAACCCCATTGTGTAGCGCTGCTCGGATTTGTTCTGTGCTGCGGGGCTTTCCCCTGCCACCCTTTGTTGCGCCACGGCCGTGTTTGTGGACACAAGACAGTGTCATCTCTGATAATGCCCAGTCCCAGGTTTTTTAAGCGGCATTCCAGGCAGGCGTGTTTTTTCAGCCAAAGCTATTGTTTGCTCGCTGTGAAGTCCCACAGGTGCTCTTGGTGAAATGATTGGATTGTTTCTGTAGGAGAATTGGGAGCCGGGGGGGGGGGGGGGGGGCG
>JASCQY010000048.1:1691661-1699161 GCA_030264315.1 Sardinella tawilis
GTCCTCTGTGTTGTAAGCCTGAGTGTTTGTAAGAGGCCTGCTTTTTATGCACTGAGGATGGGGAATTCATAATGTATTAAATATAGACCTATGCAATATACAGGCTATTACAGTCTTAGATGCTCCCACCAGATAAGTTGTCATGCTCATTCAGCCTACTCAACTGTATGGACATGACATGTACTGTAAATGGGAGCTATTACGTGAGTGAATCCTATGGCCTGGAAGACTTGAGTGCTTTGTGTGGTTTGCACAGAATTAGATAGAGAGGTTGGCCTGAGATCCATTTTTAAGAGTGGTGGGAGCTTGTTGTCAAAGAGTCAGGTTGTAAGTGAAAGGTTCTGGCCAGAAGAAGCTCTCAGTTCAAATGAATTGTGGGAGATTTGGGAGTAAGAGAACTAGTCAATAACTGGCCCTTAGTTACAGTAAATGAAACAGAGGCTTTGACCACCGGTGGTTGGTGATCATGCCTCCTGCTGTAGTCTGGAGGTGGTGTAAAGTCAGGGGACTCATAGTGCAACCATTAACTTCTACACTGCCCTGGAGAACAGGGACCTAATACGGACACTGCATCCTGTGTTTACGTTTTTCAAATGTGTTTGTCATCAGAGGATTTTTAGCGGTGAAGATTGTTGAAAAGTGCAAAAGGTTGAAGTGCAAAGTGCAAAAAGTGCAAAAGGTTGAAGTGATTTTTTTGCGTCGAGAAGGCCACCATGTTTGGTCAGCTGATCAGATGGATCGTGTTCTGGCCTGGCCAGTTGTGCTTCCTGAAATCGAAAGTGTGCTGCTCGTCCAGTTTGTCTTGGGAGACTGGGCACGAGATGAATTGAACTAATGGCTGTGATTTATGTGGACTGCCAGCCTCTGGCTGGCCAGAGAATTATGAGCTGTCAACATGCAGAGCAGCGTCTGTCAATGACTCACAGTACGGGGATTGGATTGTGGAAGTCGGAATAATTAAATTTTGCTTCCTGTTTGCTGTTGACTCCTGACTATTATCTGGACCAACTGTGGCAAAGGGCTTCCTCTGGCCCTGCTGCGGAAATTAATACATAACACCATTCCCTTTTTGTTCGTGACAAGCAGGAAGTTAATCCATGAAATATTTCACAAGATAATTAAGATGTGGAAGAAAGAAAGAAAGAAAGAGAGAGAGAGAGATTCTGTCATATTATTAGTAAGTTCCAATTTTAACAAGCAGGCTTGCTGGTTAACTAGACTTTGACATCATCCTTGATGAAAAAGAGCATAAATTATCATGAACATGTTTCACTCAATAACCTACAATCAGTCATATGGTCTTGTTAATGCCTCAGGTAAGAAAGTGCGAGTTCATCAAATACCTCAATTATGTCCAACCCTTCAGAAAAGTATGAATTCTTACAGTTATATATAAAAGTCCCAGCAGCAGAGACCTCAACCAATCAGAGCTGGTTTCTAAAGGCATCTACTGTAGACAGGGCCTGAAAGCAGTTTCTTAAAACGAAGATGGCGTTCAATTTTAATCTTTTTTTTTTTTTTTTTTTTTTTTTAACAGCAGCTGGGTCACAGTGGGAGGACACAAAACCTATGCTCATTGTTTCAGACACCCTGCTCTTGCAGCTTCACATAAGGGACTCAGTGTTTACAAGATTTGAATGATGATGATGAATAAGTTAGAGTTTAATTGTGTAATTTTTACTGGAATTTGTGGGAAGAAAACATTAGTATCTCAGTGGTTTTATGATTACAGCAGAGGTACTGTTGAAAGCAGGAAGAGATCAAATAATTCTTTTTCCTCCATGAAATATTTTGACTTCGAGGCATGCAATCTTGTTAAGGCACTGATGAAAAGCTGCATCTTGTTTTTGGGATTGAAACCATTTCAACTGCTCTGAGTCTCAGTTGTTCCCTGGTGTAGCAGTATAGTGCCAGGTATGTGTCCATAATGGACTGTGTGTGCTTTTTGTAGACACTAACTGATTTTTTCCAGGATGTTTTATTTATTAAACCCTTACCAGCTTATTCTGGGGACATCACAAAGTTTAAAACAGTAATATACAGCATTGGTAGAGCAGATCGATAAGCGCTCCATTTCTTATGGAGATGAGAATAGCAGATCAGCTCTCATAGCTACAGGGTAGTAAGAACTCTGGGGAACTCCTGACATTTTTTGCTCAGCCCTCTTTCCTCAGGGAAACCATTTGATCCATTAGATCATTTTAATAACACAGATTTCCAGCAATGAAGTCATGGAGTCCATCGTCCATTGATTATTTTTAACGTTTAGTGTGTGTGTGTGTGTGTGTGTGTTTGTGTGTGTGTGTGTGTGTGTGTGTGTGTGTGTGTTGTTATATAAAAGCCTTAACTGGATGCTCTAAGAGGACACATGGCTAGGTATCATTGTCATAAAGCATTGTGAGCCATTGCACTCATAGACAATACCTTTAATGTTGACTATTGATTTTGTAATATTATTGAAATCTCATCAGTGAGATTGCAGAACTGCTGATGAAAGTGGTGAAATGAGTTGGCCATAATACTGACCTGGTTTAGCCCGCCTCATGTGACTGTACAGTACAGGTTAGAGAGTTCTGAGTGCTTGTCCTTGGACTGGCCTCCTATGATTGAGCTGTTCGCACAGAGGTGAGCAATTCCACTGCAAGTGGGGCCGCAGACACACCTCTGTCTGGGGGAGGCTGAGAGCTCAGGGGTGGCCAGTCCTGCCAGCTAGCAGTCTCTCCTCCCGCAGTATACAGTAATAGTATACTGTGTAGTATACTGTCCTATCTACTACTGTGTAGTAGTAATGGTAGTAGAAGTAGTAGGAGTAGTACTCTCTACTGTAGTATTTACTATAGTAGATAGCACAGATGAGTATAGATAGAACAGAGGTCGCGTCCGAAATGGGACAGTTGCAGCCTTCTAAGTCTATAGTCAGAGGCTGCGAGGCATCGAGGCTTGTCCGAATTAATAATCCTGCCTTCTAAGACACCTTCGTTCGGGCAAATTTTGAAGTCTACACAGATGTATCCTTCATGCGGACTTCAACGTCCAATGTTCTATATCAGCTGTCGGTGTCTTGGCAACAGTGCCAACACAATTAAATAAACAAAAATGAACTTAATTACGTTCTAAGTAGTTGTCTAGCTAGGTTGTCCAAAACAACGTTTTAGCCGGTGCCTCGATGCCTTCTACGGCTGGAAACGTTTTATTTTTTATTTGAGACAGCGAAGACTGCGAGGCTGGAAGTCACTACCTTCCCGTTTCGGACGCGACTGATGCTGCGCTGGCGCTGGGCATTGGGGCGCTCAGAAAACGATGTTTGTTTCTATCTCATTCATGGCTGTGCTAAGTGCCACTGCCTCTTGAGTTCTGTGTGACTTAGAAGGGAAAACAAGTGGGAGAACATCCCTTCCTAAGCATAGCCTCAATCACAACTGTCATTTGCATTTTTGTCTTCGTTATTCTTTTTGTTCATTAATTTATGACAGACACTTTGGGAGGAAGCAGGGAGATGGGAATGAAATTCATGGAGAGCACACCTCATAAAGTTGTTTAATGTATGTAGCGAAAAACAGTGGCATGCTTATTAAACACCTGCCTTTGATATAGTTACTTGTCATGTAATCAAAAATTCATAGAGATTTTCCTCTATATACGGTAAAGATACTCTGTGTACTAGTAGGAAGTCATCATTATTAAATTATATGATTCCAGCGAAAGCCCTGCCGTGGTGAAATAATAATAACCATAGATTATTATTTTTTTGAAATGAAAGAAATTCAAAGTGTTGTGTCTCCTATTGGGTAGAGGTCATAGTGATTGACAATTGATGTGATCCATGTTGACCATATTTACACACACTATTCTGTGTTCGGTTCAGAGTAGATTCGGATGATCAGAAGTCGGTTGTCAGTGAGAGATTTGCTTTGAATGGCCCCTCAAATAAAATCTCAGTGGCCCAGACTGTGTAGAAAAGAGCTCTGTGACTGCTTGCTTCCTATAAGGATGTGATGGGTACCATGTTGCTTGTGTCGACCTCAAGCCAGAGAAGTACTAAGGAATAACAGTAATAAGGTTTGCGCCTTCCATGTGCAAGTTGGCTGCTTTAATAAGAATTTGATCCTCTTTGGACAGTGTAGAAGTTGCGGCTAATTGCCATTAGTTTTCCAGTGAGCAGATTTCCGACGTACGTACAGTACAGTACGTGTGTTTAAAAATCAGATGTGTGCTCCAGCTGTGCCTAGACACCTCTGAAGCTCTTTTGGAGGGTCTGTTCATTATCTCAGCTCTGTCTAGCTGTCTGTGTGTGTGCATGTGTGTGTGTGTGTGTGTGTGTGTGAGAGTGTGTGTGTGTGTGTGTGTGTGTGTGTGTGTGTGTGTGTGTGTGTGTGTGTGTGTGTAAGAGACAGAGAGAGAGGGAGAAAAGTGCAGCAGCCACGAGAGGCAGAGCAACACTCCACAGCAGAGGGCCCACATCAAAGCCCATTAAAACCTCCTGCTTGTCCCACTCTTGAGGTGCGAGTGCCTCTCTCCTAAAGCCTTGACTTTACTGAGCTGGAACGAGTGTGTGTGTGTGTGTGTGTGTGTGTGTGTGTGTAGCCTATGTGTGTGTTGGCGGATCATGATGTCACAAATGCAGCAGTCATCAAAGTCTCTGTGCCGTGTGGCTCAGCGAGTGAGGGTCCTTGGGTTGGTGTGGAGCGGCCCAATCTCCATAGCTCTCCAGGGGAATGTTAACTTTCCTCATCCCCTCACGCCTCCACTCGCCGTCTTCAGGCCCTTCTCCCTGTGGCTGTGTGTGTGTGTGTTTGTGTGTGTGTGTGTGTGTGTGTGTGTGTGTGTTTGTTTGTGTGTGTGTGTGTATGTGTGTGTGTGTGTGTGTGCGCGTGTGTGTGTTTTCGTGTGTGTGTGTGTGGAGGTGGGGGTCTGTACTAGAACGCGCTTGGATCGATGCTGGAGGGGAGAGGCAGAGGACGGGTGTTTGAAGCCCTGGGTGTTTCGGGAGTCAGATTCCCTCCAGGAAGCACAGGGACCAGCTTTTGAACAAGCCCCCCCTCCCCACACACACACACACACACCTCCTCTCCACCAACCACACACACACACACACACAACCCCTTCATCCCTACAGACACACTATTACAGAGAGTGGTGGGTCAATCATCTTTACAGCATGTTTTATGAAGACTGACACTCCCATGAATAAAACTGCACTTTATTTGCCCTGTCAAATTTGATTTATCAGATCGCTACAATGGAATGTTCAAGAGGGTGTCAGGGATTGTTGGTTTCTTCCCCCCACTT
This sequence comes from Sardinella tawilis, assembly GCA_030264315.1. Lineage (NCBI taxonomy): Eukaryota > Metazoa > Chordata > Actinopteri > Clupeiformes > Clupeidae > Sardinella > Sardinella tawilis. The sequence continues at coordinate 1,696,951 of JASCQY010000048.1, forward strand.
AGTACATCAGATACACAGTACACTAACATGAGCTTTGAGGTTGGGCTCCAGTCTTGAATTGGTGTTTGTTTAGGGTAGAGGAGGAAAATCAATCTCTCAGGTAGACTTGAGCGCAATCCCACTGGGAGGGGTCTATCCTTAAAGCTCATGCATGTTTGAGATATTAACCATGGACTTTTATTGGTTATGAATGCTACCCCATGTTATTGAGCACAGTAGCAAACGCCTATAAAACTATTCAAGCAGAACTGCTGACAGAATGTGGCACTCAAGTTGTAAACGCGAAGCGAGCTTTTGTTCTGATACCTTGCGCTGGTTATTGGATGAAACCAGATGAGATGTTTCATGATTGGGCCAGTCCCCTGTCAGTCAGCGTGTAAGGGCTGGTGGTTAGAGAGAGGCCTTTTTTTGCCTGTAGGCGGGACCAAAGCGAACGGGCCAGGGTGTGTTTTGGCTGTGTGATCTACTGGTTATGGGCCGGTCAGACCAATATTAAAAAAATAATAATTTATCGTCCCAAATAGCGCGTAGGCCCACCGGGCAGGTATGCCAGATTATCAGTCCGTGCCTGGATGAAACCACAAACTTTAGTGTTGCTTTGGTGCTAATTCTAATTGGTGGTTGTCTGTTCCAGTTTGTGCTCTGGCAGCACAGACATTTTTGTTGTCCTGCCTCCATTGGGTCTGGCCCTGGCTCTCTGCAAATGAATCTTCATTTATGGGTTTGATATGTCGTGATTTGTGATGAAGCAATTCCTATAATTTAATCCAAGGGGATTTATTACTGTTTGATTCTAATTAAAAATGGAATATTATAAATGATCCACAGGAAGTATATGACAGATTTGTTCTTTCTTTCTTTCTTTTTTTTTTTTTTTGGCTTAATCAGAAATGCTGCATAAGTTCAGACCATTCTCCCTAGTGACTGACTATTGCTCATGTTTAATTGGGAAAGCAAACTAACTAATTTATATAATTTCCACCCCAGATTTCCTTCCATGTAATTACTGAAATTATGTAGTCACCCTGGGAATGTGTGTGTAGAAGTGTATAAGGTGTCAGCTGTAAAAGTGACACCCTATGGGCCCTCCACACACACCTGCTCATTACAGCAGCTCAATACTGCTGCCACTCCCTCCATCTGCTTGGAGGCTCTACAGTACATTCTACTCGTACAGTATACAGTATAGTAGGTACAGTATACTGTAGAATATAGTATACAATACTGCTGTAATACTTAAAGAGTGCCAGAGCTGATATGACCTACAAAAAAAAAAAAAAAAAAAAACTAATCTGAACAGTATTGTCATCAATGCTTAAGCATGATCTTGTCCAGAAATCCTGTGAATTTGCCACGGGAACAAATCAGTGCCAACTCTAGTATTAATACCGGTATAATTATAGATTTATATAGTAGGCTACTGTAATATCTATTGGTATAATGTTCTATATTGTATGGTATATATTAAAGATTGATATATTAGGCTACTGTAATATCTATTGGTGCAATGTTGTATCTTGTATGGCATATATTGTAGATTTATATAGTAGGCTACTGTAATATCTATTGGTATAATGTTCTATCTGGCTATTGAATATAATGCTAGTGATCTGCGTCTGTTTTAGTTAATTGTTTTTTTTTTCCCCAGGAAACAGTGGGATTGAGAGACAGGGAAAGATAAGGAAATAATCTTGGGGCGGAATAACCCCACCTCCATGGGTTTATGCTACGGCTTTCTGATGGTCTGGATGTCTTAACAGCTGCACCACTGCACCATCCAACCCTATAGCTTAAAGTCAATACCTTCTGAGATAGATTAGACCATCAGTAAACAGTACTGTAAGTCTGACTGGCCTCCCTTTAGATGTGGAACTGTTGTGTGGTTGGAGTCTCTTCTTTTTCCTGTCCTACAGTAACTGGTAGTGTCCTGCAGAGAGAGAGGGAGAGAATGAAACAGAGAGAGACAGAGAGAGAGAGAGAAAGAGAGAGAGACAGAGATAGAAAGAAAAAGAGAGAGAAAGAGAGATGGGAGCTGGAGGTTTGTTCCAGATGGGTGACTGACACTTCTGTTGACATTTGCTATGAAACACCTACTCCTGTGACACCCATGTTTGTCTGAGGCCCTAATGTCCACATCACACCCGTGTGTGTGTGTGTGTGTGTGTGTGTGTGTGTGGTGAGTACCACAGGCTGTGAGCAGGTGGCTGTGAA
>JASCQY010000048.1:1701661-1704227 GCA_030264315.1 Sardinella tawilis
AGAACAGAGAGTGCCTCAGGCTTGAGCCTTGTTTCTGTAGTAGGTGGCTGGACGAAAAAGAAAAAGAGTGTGAGAGAGAGACGTAGCGAAAGAAGAGCAGACTATGTGTCAGGAGGACAGACCGAAGGAGAGAGTGATAGAAAAGGAAAAAAAGAGAGGACAAGAGAGCAAGGGAATGGTGGGCAGAAAAAGTTCTCAAAGAAAGTGACGATGGAAAGAGAAAAGGTGAAAAGAAAAGAGAGAGGGGGAACAGGTGCCATATTGTGTGTGTGTGGATTTATTTTACTTCCAAGAAGAAGTAGAGCAGATCCCAGCCTAAACAGACTGGATGCGTCTGGACGGCTAACAGCTGAACTCAGCTCAACTCAACTCCTCTCCTCTCCGCTTCTCTCCCATCCCTCCCCTCAGTGGGGCCTTGTCTTCCCCCAAGAGCTCCTTACATCTGTTTGGCAATCCCCTCTGTTATTCTAGCCAATCAGACGATAAAAGAGTAATGGCATTAACTTTGAGCTTATTTTGATCTGTCTCAAGTGTTCTCCTTTCCCTGACCCTGTGGTCTTTCCCTTTTGCCTCGCTCTTCGGTGAGCAAAGATAACATTCGGTTACAGAGCTACAGTGGAATTCGCCGCCTCGCATTCCATTGCGGAACACTGTGATATTGTCTGACAAAGCTGCCACTAGGAAGTCATTTTCTGCCTGAGATAATGCATCACACGAGAGCTGATTGTTCATTCCCTCTTTCCCTCCCTCTCTCTCCCCTTCTCTCGTTCCCTCGCTCCGAGGCAGCCAGCTGGTCGAGCACTCCGCCTGGCCTCCCTTCTCTTGTCTCTTCTCTTGTAGCCTGTAATTTGAGGCCACAGGCTCTGAGTATGAGAGCACGCCTCAATCAATTGTCCACTGTGCATTCAGGAGCTGGGAGAGCACTGGGAAACCATCGCCATTGTTCTTTCGATTCAGACAAGGGTAAACACCTATAGGAACTGTGTTTGTTGATTCCAGCAGGATGTAAGATAAAGAGTGCCCGGAGAGGGTGTGTACGTGTGTGTGTGTGTGTGTGTGTGTGTTTGTGTGTTTCATCTGTGTTTCATGCTTCATAAACTCACAGAGGCTTTGTGATTCCCTTCTCCTCAGTGTGAGTGCATTACTTAAGGATACTAGCCTTTAAACCTGCCAAAGTATTATATTAACAGTGTCTGCAATTGTATGCACTGTATGTATGCATGGCCATGTGTATGACTGGACATGTGCAGACAGCCATGTAAACTATGCAGACATGCATCTGTCAGTGCGTGAAGATGAGCTCTCAACTGGACACATTGTTGCTTGCGTGTGGCTTGCGCCTGTCATGTGTCTGAATCTGCTCATACCTCTCTCCTCTCCATGTCTCCTGTGCTCACACAGACACATTGCAGGAGAAGCATCTCTCCTGTGCCAAGTCCAATGTTATTGTTTGCCAGGATGCCAGCTCTGTCCCTGCTCAGGAATGTGCCAATGTCTGCAGAGCCCTGTGGCTGCCAACCCAATGTACTAACCTCCAGATAGATAAGGGAAGATTGTTATGTCATTTGGATGAAATTGTTAGGGCCTCATGAGATCCCATCATTTTTGCCAAATTCCATTTTATTACTTGCCAGAATTTGGGCTAATTTTTCATAGGTTTCATCAGGTTTAAATTAATAATTTGATTTATCATCAAATTTAGATCTAATCAAAATGCGTGCTCTAGGACAGTTCTAGTACAAAATGTTTGGTAACATGTGAAAGGGGTCTACATAAGGGTCACATGAGCCTGTTATAAACATGAGATGAGACGTAAACATTAATGACACCTCATTCTTTATGACTGTTGCCATTAAATGTCATATTTTTTAGTAAGCTAAAATCTGCATTTCAAAGTCTGCATTTCAAAAACTGAACGATAGTTGCCTTGAATGACAATAATCATAAACATGATTTAAAAGCCCATGCCGCATTAAAAGTCATATATTACAACCATACTCACTGTGCTAAAGGGGGCAGTATTTCCACAAAAAAATAGCTCGGATGCTCGTGTTCGGAATAAAAAGACTGACCGTTCAGTCACTGTATACTCCTCCACACCATACCCTCTCAACAACCACACTCCAAAACAACGTTACGGTTGGTGTTTGTCAGTTAGCCCAGAGATGGTTGATAAAAGCGTGTTATTCAGTATCTTTGGTTAGCCTGTTAGTTATGCTCGTTCCACTTGCAACACCTCCAAAGCATTAGTTTTGTTGTTCACAACACAACACGATGAAACCTTTTGTCAGCATTCATTTTCTGTCACATTTGCTGCCTTCAAGATGATTAGATCCCTTGCATTACTGTCGAAGCAATTCTGTAACAATGTACTGTAAAGATGTTCATGACAAACGAAGTTAGCTTAGCTTATCAGCTTGCATTACACATAGTCGGCGAGACAAATTAGCTGCAATTTGTTCAACTTACCGATCTAACCGAGAAGTGGAAAGTTCAGCATCAAACTCTATGCATTACCCTGTTGTATCTCTTTGGTACACTTCCAAATTAGATTATAATTCCTCTG
>JASCQY010000048.1:1760204-1771671 GCA_030264315.1 Sardinella tawilis
TGTGTGTGTGTGTGTGTGTGTGTGCGTGCTTGTGTGTGTGTGTGTGTGTGTGTGTGTGTGTGTGTGTGTGTGTGTGTATGTGTGTGTGTGTGTGTGTGAATTAATTATGAATGTGGAGCATCATCATCTCTTCTTGCTTAGAGGGTTTCCATCTCATCCGCGGAGCAAAAGTGGAAGAGAGAGATTTAATTTTGTGTCCTCAGGCCAATATTGGCTGAATGAAGATAACATGAGGCAGGCTGTAGGAGTACTCATAGGCTCTCAAAGGGCTACAGAGGCACTGGCTTTGTCTCTCTCTCTCTCTCTCTCTCTCTCTCTCTCTTTCTCTCTCCCTCCCACCCCCTCACTCTCTCTCTCTCTCACCGTCCTTCTACCTCGCCGTCAAGGGAGTCTCTGTGTACCACCCATCCCAGATCAAAAACAAACATCTGTGGTTTCACAAGATATTACTTAAGTATTTATTTACGAAAAGAGAACTGCAAGATACCGCTCATGAATTTTTCACACTTCTTTTTTTCCCCCTCTCCATTCTTCGTGTAACCACCAGTCTGCCGGCCGATAAGGGCGGCTGATTAAAAAGAAAGAAAATCAATGGCGTCCTGATGAGTGAAGGCTTTGGCAGCGCTCAAATGCGAACCCCCGCGTAAAGCGATCCTCCATGCTGCCGACTTGCTGTGGGTTGTCAAAATGGCATCACCGGAGGAGCGCCAACCACCCACCTCCAACACCACCCCCTCCACTACCACCACCACCACCACTCCCCCCCCCCCCCGCCCCGAAGCCTCCTGACGCTTTTCAAGGGCAGAGCAGCTGAGAGGCGGAGAGGTGTGCTGGATGTCTGTGGTTAGCTGACACTGGTTCCTGTCTTGTTTCCTGACAGATTCATGTCGGAGCAAATGCAAAGCACTTATTTCAGCCTCGCTTAGCCATCTCTACCCCCACACCCACCACCACCACCACCACCCCCCTCCTCCTCCTCCACCTAAGCCTTCATCTCTCTCAGCCATCTTCCCTCCCTCTCGCCCTCCTACCCTTCTAAGCTCCGCTGGCAAGGGCAAAGGTCACACACATATTCCTCCACATCAGGCTTATCTCAGCGGCTGCCACCCCACCCTCCAGTCGCCTGTTCTCTGTGTGCTTGCCACACCACTGACTCATGCTTGGGCAGGGAGTAGGAGTTTTGTTGATTGCATATAATAACATGTAATAAGACTCCGTATAATCTGCAAACATCGAAACTGCTTAAGTCTATTTCCACAATATCTCTTGGTAGCAATGTTTTTGATTTTTTTTTTCAGTTTTGCTCTGAAAACACAAAGAGAGGGTTGATGCTGGAAGGCTGGAAGGTAATAAGGTATAGTGAAGTTCCCATCGAAGCAAGTTGTAAGCAGAAAGACTGGTGTTTATTAGTTATGTGCATCTGGGGCTGGCTGGCTGTTTTTTTATACCAGAAAGCACTCAATTATTGAGGGTCAGTCCCTACCGCATGCTCAAGTGCATCTGTATTCTCCCTCTCTTTCTTTTTACTCGTTGAGAATAAAAGTCACTGATTGACTGCCTACAGAAAAGTGGAGGATTGAATATTTCTTGAAATCCCCAAAAGTAGCCCCTCCATGTTGGTATGCAGGACATGAGGGCCAACCCAATCTCCATACACTAGCAGAATATTTCATCACTCGAGAAGAAAAGGTCAGAGAGCTACTGGCATCCATCGTCTATACATTTGCAGGCTGTGCTTGTTATTGACTGCTCTCTGCCTGAGACTAGACAAGTGGGCCGCCACGGCAACGAGAAAAAAAAAATCTCTTTGAAAGGATTTCATATGACCTTAGCGGCTCGGCTCCTTGTGTGAGGTTACAATATTACTCCATTATCACAATCTCCCTGGGTCAAGGGAGTCAATTGCTGTTCCTAATGGTCTTCTGAAGAGCAAGGTGAATGAAATGTCCTCCAAAGTGCTCTTTTGTAGGCCATATGCACTAAAACTAGCTCTTTCAGATTATACACAGTATATATATATATATATATATATATATATATACTGTATATATATTAGCACAATTTTAAAAGGTCTATCTATCTATCTATCTATCTATTGGTCCTAAACCTTGTTATGTCTCAACTTTGCAAATATGTGAGCATGATGAAACAGACCAGCAAAACAAAGTGTTTCCCATCGTTGCTGCCTGACACAATAATGATCATCTTTGGTCCATGTTTTAGGGAAGTCTTTCAAGTCCTCCTTAGTCCCTGTGATGCCAACCCACCGTCGGTACATCTGTGTACATGTGTGGCGGTGCAAAAGAGGCTGCCCAGGCAAACACAGCACGTAATTGGGTCCGTGCTGTGGTATTATGAAGCACATTGGAGCTACGTGGGAGAAAATCAAACTGTCCTTTGAAGTAATTCTTTGATGGATTTGCGCAGCGGGGAGCACATTTGGAAGAGCACATTTGTGTGAAAAAGAGGTGTCCATCACATGTGGAAATGGACGGAGTGGGACAAGCCCAGCATGTGAAGCAGCCAAGCGTCAGGGAAATGTCAAGCAGAGACTTGTTTTCACCCCCCCCTCCCTCTCCCCCCTATGAAACACATACAGTGCTGCACAGTGGCGTCACTAAATGTCAGCTAGGTAGGGGGAGACATTGTTGAATTTATCAGATTCTTGTCAGAGGGAAAATGGCATTACAGAAAAAGAAACAACAACAAAAAAACCCTAACAAGCGGGTAGCTTTTCTGTGCAACATTTTTTTTAATGGTTTGTGGTTCCCTCTCCCTTTGTGTTTACTGGTGCTGTCCAGTATACAGGTTCACTAATACTTGTGAAGGCCTGGTGAACTTGCCTGCTCTTTGTCAAGGGGAAGCATTTGCCCTGGCTTGATGGGCTTCAGTGGCAATCTATTAAGCAAACGCCCTATAATGACAGGTGAAGCCCGATCCAGCTCTCTTCAGAGTAAGGGCATAGACAACATCAGTCAGCGAGAGAGAGAGAGAGAGAGAGAGAGAGAGAGGGGGGGGGGGGGGTTAGGGGATGGAGAATGGAAGGATGAGGAAGTGGGAAGAGAGTGAAAAAGATAGAAGATTGATTTATTTCGTGTGTAGTAATTAAACCCCCATTGATTCTTTTAATTTGAGATATACACCCCTTTGTTCATTCCAATACCAGCTGATTACCTAATTACTAACTCGGCCATGCGTACCCATAACATATCATTCCCGGCTCCAGCACTGTGAAATTGAACATGGAGCCAAAAAATGGGTGTTTTGGCCTTATTGTCAGCCATTGTCCTTTTCCGTTAAAAGCCCCATTCAGGCATCTGCAGCTGTGCTGCTTGCCATGGGTGTCGCTATCATGTTTTTGTGCTTTTCTTTTTTCTTTTTCTTTTTTTCCCCACTAAGCAACTCCGTCCACTGAGACATCTTTTTTTTTTTTTTTTTTTAGAATTCCAACAGAGCAATGGTAATTGCTTCTGGGTGGGTTTGTGCTGTCAGCCATCTTCAAGGGGGATTTGTGTGACATCCAGGCTATTGATCAGTAAATTTAACACTGCCTTTTTGAGAGAGAGAGAGAGAGAGGGAGGGAGAGAGAGAGGGAGAGAGAGAGAGAGAGAGAGCCATTGATGCAGGCCTCCACTTGTGGCACAGCTTCCATCTTGCCCTGAATGACAGCCCCTTCATGGCCAGCGATGATTTGGAGGGTTCTTTGCCAGCCTCTCCCCATGACCACCTCCGTGCTGCTCCTTTTTTTTTATCGCTCTTAGAAACATAGATTCCCCCGTGCCGCTTTTTCCCCTCTCTTTCTCTGCAGTGGTTCTGTTTGCCCTTTAAAAAACAGCCAGTGTTTTCCACAGCGGTAATTCAATGTCTGTCCTCCGCTGACAAAATGCCAACATGCAATTCACTTAACATGTACCGCTATCTGTTTGGTGACGAGCCAAATGTCCAGGAATTGAATGAATCTTTGGCTTCAGTGCCCACGTTGCTTGAAGCGTAGCGGAATGTAATGATGACTTCTTTGCAATCTGGTGTGTTTCGTTAATGGAAGTGTTGAATTGATCTCTCCAAGTGAACTGGTAACATGTAATCACAGGCTGTCTTTATTCACAAGTCATTGTTAAAACCACATTTTAAATGCAAACACTTGTATCAACTTGAAAATATAGTGACACATTCATTATGACCACAGAGATCCATGAACTGCTTAAGTTAAAGAACAGCTAAATTGGTGGCAACACTATTTTAACAGTGTTTAACAGCAACACTAAATTAACAGCCTTTTCAGATCACTTAAATCTACTTTAGAAACTCTCCTCTGCACATTTGTTGTGGCACCAGATGAGAAGACTCGTGGAGAGTGCCGTCTGAATTCAAAATGCATTTCACAAATTAGCAGGCAGTCAGGCACGCTCCGGCAATTCTTTAAAGGAAGTTAAGTCTGCAACCAAGTCATTTGAAAATGAATTTGCTCCCGCTGCTGTCATTTGTCACGGCTGCCAGCTTTGCAGGGTTCAAACACCTGGGCCTCTCAGACAGGGAACTCATTTGCCTGCCCTCATTTCACTGCAGCCCTGTGTCAAACCCACCAATCCCATCCCATCACATCATTTCAGTTATTTGTTTGCTTCTCTGTTTGTTTTTGTTTGGTTGTGTTCTATTAATATCATGTACGTTCAGTATTTATATGTGTTTACTGCCAGTATGAAAGGTCTATCAGATATTCTGAGTGGTAACATGCAAATTTTAGGCCTAATTCCATTACCTATAGTGGTAACTTGTAATATGTATGTTGTATTATTTATTGGTTCCCACAAACTTAGCCAGGCTAGCGCCGCCTAGTGTTTCCATTATTATCACATTTCGCTACAGCGCGGTTATTGATCTCTCCATTGGCTTGGGTTTTCCTTGACAAACCTTTGGCTGGCCAATCAGCAATCCAAGGCCTCTGGTATGTGCAATATTCACAGAAAAGATGCACATGACACAAGGAGGGAAACATATGCCAATCCCAGTCGCTTTGCAAAGTCAAATGCTGTGCAAGCGTTTGGCACGCCAAGCTACCGCTAACTACTAATTTCTTCATTTAACATTTTCCGTCCGATGTCCTGATTTTTGTTTGCTGTCGGCTAGATGGGTCTGTGGCCCTCTCGTTGGAGAAGTCCTTAGTCTCTCAGCTCTCATCTCCTCAAAGGGGAGGCCACTGACCCTGGCTGTGTATCGATAACATATTGATATCTGTGAGGGGGGTTTCGTGTTTCTCCAGCCACCCATGTTTCACCTTGAGGAGGACTCCTGGGTTACAGACAGCGGCTGTTTGATCCTGTGTCATAGCTTTTCCATTATTCAACACGGTGTCTGGGGAAGGCTTGTGTGCAGCCATCAATAGCTTCCCCCAGTAAACAATAGCTACAAATGACACTTGCCAAGTCGCCTCAGCCTTTTGCTAAACCTCAGACTCCTTCTCCAGCTTGTCAATTATAAATATCGATATTGTTTAAGAAAGGCAAAGGCTGCAGGGCCACGTACTCTTTGTTTGCTCAAGTTAAAGTGGACTCAGGAAAAGAGAAGAAATCTTCACCCAGAATCTTTTTTGAACATTTATGAAGCACAATTTTATAGAGATTAAGTGAGAACTAAAAATGTAAGAATGTGACCCACTTTGATGGTTTTCTAGTTTGACTCCATCTTAAATGATTTTACCCAAATCCCTAAACGATAATATAACAAAATAAAAAATAAATCCCTCTCTTCAGCTGCTAATTGTGAAGCATTAATATTTTTACATGGCTGCAGCATTTGCCCAAACAGGCTTTTAAAGAGCTGAATACCTTAACATCTTTACTCCTGAGAGACCCTTCCTCTCCCATGCTTTTTCAGACCCAATCATGGTGCCTGTTTAATTATTTGTGAAATGTTCTTCCTTCTAGATTCTTTTTTTTTCTTTACACATATTTTCTTGCCCTCACCCCCCAACTTTTCTCATGTTGTAGAGTATATACAGTATATCGATGTATGTATCGATGATCTGATCAGTGTAAATGTGTTGCTTAATTAATCAGCATTTCAGCATTTGATGTTATCTATGTCCTTTTTGCAATTAAGTACAGTCAATCCCATTACGTTTTTTTCTAAATACAGCATTCCATGTTTTTTGGAAGCAGGGTTGCAAAAAAGTGGCGTATTTTCATGAAGAGCACAGGGTAACTTTCTACAGCAGGCATGGCATTGCAGGGCATACTTACGACTTATTTGGATTCTTTGATGGTAGTTTTGTTGACAGGTATTCCAGCAGATTTCTTGCTGGGGGATTCTTTGCAACTTTTATGCCAAGCCTTACAGCCAAAACAAGTTTCTGTGAAGCATAAATATTTTGTTTTGTGTTATCTGAACTTCTTGTGGAAAAAAAAAGAAAAAAAGAAAAAAAAAAAAACACGGTCATGTTGACCGTCTGAATTTGGTATGTTCTGTCTTCCCTTCCCTGCATTGAGGGAGGGAGGAAGTGAGAGAGCAGGACAGAGAAGAGTAATTGAGTTATGCTGCTGTAATGAGATAATGATCAGGATTGAGGGATGATTCCCCTCGCTCTGCCTTAATGCACTCAAACATACGCCAGAGCACCGGCCACAGGCGCTTTCAGTGGACATGAGCTTTTATTAACTGTAAACATCACTTAATGTTTACCAGATAAAAACCGCACAGGATGCAAAACATCCACAAGTGTCCTCATTGAATTATTCAGAGGCTTTCGGAGAAATAAATAGAGGGAGGGGAGATATGAGGGGGGAGAGAGGGAATAAGGGAGAGAGAGAGAGGAAGAAGAAGACAGTGAACCAAAGAGGAAAAGAACAACAAAATGAGAGCCAAGCTCTCCTCAGTCATGTGCCGTAATGAGTTTACTTCATTGGGAATGTTCGGGAGTCATATTGACAGTAATTACATTACCTGCCACCATAAATCTGAATTCCTCTCCTCACCATTCAGCAGTATTAAACACTTGTAATGGAACTATAATGAGAAGATTCATCCACTGCAGTTCGCCTTGTTCCACAGATATACAGCAAGCAAAAGAATGGGACTTGGTTGCCCACTTCCCAAAAGGACTGTAAACCACCTTTAGTTTACAGTGCTATTGTGCTCGTTCTAATTTATTCTACCATTAACTGCTGTAAATGTAATGCATTCAAAATGGAGTCCAAACATTAGCCAGCCTGCCTGTCTCCTCGTCTCTTACTGGCTCCTGGCAAATGGATATTGAATGCATCAACACTTTTTTTTTTCCTTTACCAATTACATATTCTGTGGTGTGATTCTGAATCAGTCATGCACAAAAATGTGGTATGCATTCTAAATGAATAGGGAATGGGAGTTTGTTTTGTCTGGCTGTTTTTCTGGTTTATTCTCACCAAGACATGAAGAGCCGCTTCTGGTCAGTGTTTGTCTTATATAGAACACATTGTCATGACAATGTGTGTACGTGTGGCAAGCTTCTTCTCTTTGAATACTGAACGAGCATCCCGACTCTGATATTGAAACCTGCTGATGCCTTACAGGCAGGCTATCCTTCAGCATGTAACTGAAATAATCTCTTTGTGTTGCATAGGCTACTGCAACACTTACATTAGCTTCCTCCATAGCAAATACAACCGACTACACCATACTTTGTGCATATTTTAAAAATGCTTGTCCTCCAAATCTGTTTCATCTTCCACAAATGTACACTGACAAGTATCACTCAAGTGTGACAATTTGCATGTAGTCATTTAGATATGCCATGAACACTATACGTGGACTTTAGTGGTGACCTGTCACTGCTAATTTGGCTTATTGGCTACAACTCATTCTATCAGTGTGAAGCTGTTTCACTTCCCCGGCAAAGTGTGGGAGTTTTGCTTCTTTTCTTGTGGGCTTAAGACATGGCTAAATCTACACTCAGTGCGATAAAGGAGCTCATCGGAGCCCGTGTCAGTTGGGAAAGGGCAATTGTGTGATCTTGATTGTCCTGCTGTCACAGTCAACCCAAGGAAAAGGTAAATGTGATTTTAATTTGACTTTTTGTCTGTCGGCACTGCTTCTATCTAATCCTCCCTGACATTTTTCCATAAGAAACTTAGCTCAGCCGTACTTTCCCCCCCCTGCCCTGCCAAATGACAGGACTATCTGTGCCTTTGTCATACGACATCTTACAGCATTGTACAGCACGAGACTAATTGCCCGAACGTGAGGCAGTGACAGGGAAAAGCTCAATTAAATTAACACTTGAAGCCTTATCAGTATGTAAAGTGATTTTCTAATCCTTGAAGTGTGTGTGGGAGGGTGCCTTTACCTCGGCCTAATGAGGGCACTGCTGTATCCCCCTCCTCTCCCAGGCCTGGACCCCCCCACCCCCACCCCCAACCCCCAACCCCCACCCCCACCCCCACCATCCACTCAGCTCCGTCTCTCGCACACTCTCTGGGCTCTCTCGGCTGGAGAGACAGCCCAGCAGGCAGTGAAAGTTGAGCTCTTAAATCTTTGACATCCTCGACTTCTCTCGGTCCGCCCTGGCTCCCCTTTTTTCTTTCTCTCCCCCCTCGCCGTTCCTGTCATCTCTTTATCCCTTATTTTTATAATTCTCTGTCTCCCATTTTCTTACAATCTTTCTCTTTCTCTCTCCTATTCACTGTGCTCTTTTTTTTTTTTCCTCTTGCTGTCACACTCTCCATCTTTTCCTCTCCCTCTGTGTCCCTCTGTCTCTCCCTCCCCGTTCCACCGCTCAGGAATGAAGGACAGGGACAAGGAGAACGGAGCGAGGGAACAAGGAGGACAGATGTTGAGACGTAAAGAGGGGAGCGGCGTGCGGAGCGGCGTGCGGAGCGGCGGAATGTAGGGGTAGGGGGAGCCGTGTGATGTGGCTCTGAACAACTCCCCCGAGGGGGCATGATTCATTAGCTAAAACGCTGAGGACGACAGTAGTATCAAGTGCGTTTCATCAACACATTTAATTGCCCTCTGGAGTTTGTGTGGTGTAGCAACCTAAGTCCAGAAAATCACAGCCCCTCCCCTCACAAACACACACACACACACACACACACACACACACTATCTCTCTCTGTCTTACACACACACAAATACACTCTCTCTCTCTCTCTCTCAGACACACACACAATCTCTCTATCTCTTTTTCTCTTGTTCACACAAACACACCCTCACACACACACACACACACACTCACACACACACACACACAAACACTGACACACACACACACACACACACAATCTCTCCATTTGTCTCTTATTCACACACACATATAGTATACACACACCCTCACTACACAATTTACATTTCGATGATTAATAACCCACACTCATAGAATCTGTGCTCACACTTGGCCCAGTGTTTAGGTACAGGTACAGTATAAGGCCACACACACACGTAACATCCCAAGCATACAAACAACTGGTCCATAGACGAGAGCATCCCATAATAGTCTGGCCCCCATGAGTCACCCCTCACACACAGAGAGTAGGCGTATCAGTAATGCCGATCGCCATGGCCGCGATAAATCTTGTGCGAGTGGAGTCATAAATCCCGACTCCTTGCTGTTGGGCCAGCGGCCGACGCGGCTGTCACAGGCCTGCTTAAACCAGTCAACCTCCCATAAATTACCCATAATATTTACTATCTGGCACTGCCCAGGCAGATGGGGGGGGGGCTGCCCCTGCTGAGTGCACACCAGCTTAAGATGATGGGGCACTGGGCCACCGGCAGCCCTGTCCAGTCATGCGGGATCCACCTGAGCGAGATTCTCCAGGAACGCATGCTTCATTTGTGTCAGCACTTCAGGCTTCAGACTATAGTGGATTTTACTCTGTGTGTGTGTGTGTGTGTGTGTGTGTGTGTGTGTGTGTGTTTGTGTGTTTGTTTTAGTTGCTCTCTATTTCTAGGAAGGCCCAATTCTTTAATTTGTGCACTCTTCTCTCTCTCTCTCTCTCTCCCTCTCTCTCTCTTTTCACACTTTCTCTTGTCATGCGGCTGTTTATGTGTGACCCCCTGCCGTTGTATTGAGCTCTTTTGACTGCACTCACTAAGAGTGAGATGGTGTGTGTGTGTGTGTGTTTGTGTGAGGGGGGAGAGGGTGGGGAGTGAGGGAGAGAACAGATTGGAGCAACTGACATAATTTCCAAATAAAACATCCAATCTATTTTCTAAAGTACAATATTAACTCGCAGTTGATTTTCTAATAAAATATTTGATCAGCGTTGATAATGGTGGGTCTTGGAGGACTATGAATGCTCCGAAAATGATTTTGTCACACAGACGTTATCAGCTATCATTATAAAAACCCATTATCAACATTGCGTTGCATTTTTAAAAGATAGCGTTGACATTTAGGAATCATTTATTATTCCAAACATTTTATTTTTAACCTTTAATTTCTTGTCTTTCAAGGTTTACCCTCGTCTCGTCTGCGTCCGTGGAAAATTGTTTCATTACATAATTGCTCCATCATTATTTGTGGCTGAGAGTTGCTGAGAAAGAAGAATGCACTTTGATTACACAGCCTAATCCATTGGTCATGGACCTGGGCTGCCCATAGGAGATGCATTAGAGTTTCCTCCGCCTGCAAACACATTGCCACTCTCTTTTTTCATAATTGCATGGTGCACATCGCCAGGTCTTGGTGGACACTTTCAGTCAAAGTCACTTAAAGTACAGTAAATGCGTACGTACAGAAAGAGCAGTGTGCGGCATGTCAAATCATGGCCCGTGGCATCACCGCCAGCAGTAGGTAACCAACCCCCTGCTCTGCTCCAAGAATTCAGATGCATTTGCTCAAGGCTCCAGTGTGTACAGCTGTGTGTGTGTACATATATATATATATATATATATATATATATATATACAAAAATACTGTATATATATATATATATATATATATATGTGTGTGTGTGTGTGTGTGTGTGTGTGTGTGTGTGTGTGTGTGTGTATGCGTGCACGCGCATTAGTGTAAGCGATATGTGACCTTCATGGCTAATGTGCTGCCTTATGCCCACTGAGAGCCCGGAGGTTACTCTCAGGCTCCGTCTATCTACTGTATCTATTGAGTTCTCTTATCGATGCATCAGTCCTTCCATGTGGCTCTGTCTCTTTTTTACCGCATTTCAGATCAGTTTCACATAACCTATGTGCTAACGTCTTTGTTTCTATCTGATGCACTATGTGCTTAAGAATTTGTCTGATGTAAGGCAATCCCCATTTCCAATTTCATGCTCTCGCTCACTCTCTTTCTCTCTCTTTCACTCGCTCTCTTTCCCTCTCTCTCTCACTCACTCTTTCTCTCTCTCACTCGCTCTCCATTGTCTCTTCTGTTACAGCAGAATTCTACAAAAATCCAGTCACATTCTAAGCCCACATTAGCCTGGCTAATGCCAGACTAAATCACAAGTGAGATTTAGTCTGGGGACCACCTATTCATTTTCCCGTACGG
>JASCQY010000048.1:1852037-1863252 GCA_030264315.1 Sardinella tawilis
TGTGTGTGTGTGTGTGTGTGTGTGTGTGTGTGTGTGTGTGTGTGTGTGTGTGTGTGTGTGTGTGCATGTATGTGTGTGTGTATGTGTGTGGGGGTGAGAGTGTGGCCGGCTCAGCACAGCTGTGTGTGGGAGGCTGTAATGAGAGCTCAAGGAAGGGCACAGGCTGCCTTCAGCACCTCTCAGCTCCTCCGTGTTCCAGAAGCCCATGAGCAGCAGCTCTCATCCAGCTCTGTCTGTCTGTCTGTCTGTCTTTGGCCACAGCTCAATCTGTTCTGCCTGCCTGTCTGTCTGTCTGTCTCTGGCCACAGCTCAATCTGTCTGTCTGTCTGTCTGTCTGTCTGTCTGTCTGTCTCTGGCCACAGCTCAATCTGCCTGTCTGTCTGTCTCTGGCCACAGCTCAGTCTGTCTGTCTGTCTGTCTGTCTGTCTGTCTCTGGCCACAGCTCAATCTGTCTGTCTGTCTGTCTGTCTGTCTCTCTCTGTCCACAGCTCTGTCTGTCTGTCTGTCTCTGGCCACAGCTCAATCTGTCTGTCTGTCTGTCTGTCTGCCTGTCCATCCATAGCTCAATCTATCTGTCTGTCTGTTGGGGCTCGTTAGATATGCATGCAGCCACCTCCTCAGTGGGATGTATTTGAAAAAACACAGGCATTGCCCAGCACTCTTGATCACAATGTGCAATAGAGCACAGAGGGACTGTTAGCATTGAGCTCTTCAGTAATCTGGTGAGACTTTTGGCCGTCTTCTAGATGACATTTTTTTCTATTGAAGTGATTGCTTGGGCCTGTGTCTTTATTTGTCTCGGGCTGACTCGGTTTCACTAACCTATACACACACACACACACATACAGTACACACACACACACACACACACAAACACACGCACACAGGATGTATCAATAAAGACCAAACAGCCTTGTTGTTGCAACACTTGCACTTACAGTGCATTCCACAACAAGCTTAATTCAACCTAATTACCCTGATCAGTTACATCATTTCAATGTTATTCTATGGATGTCAATGAATAATTGAGGAATTAAGAGAGGGTGATTAATATTAGGCCTAGTGTTTCACCCACACATGTGTTTGTTCTCCATCTGCATAGTTCAGTGCAGTGCAGATGGGCCTTGACCCAAACTGTCATAAATACACTCAGATCCCCCTAAGAGCAGATCTCAGGCCAGGCCAGTGGTGGTACTGTAGGAAGCCATTTTAAAAGGCATCATTACTGGGTGCAGCCTCCAGCCCAAGCCCACATTCATGAAGAGCAGTGCCTACATCCATGTCAGGCACGAGGCCCCTGGCCCTATGGCATGTTCTGGGCCTCTAGGCCTCTCTTTCTGTGTGTGTGTGTGCGTGTGTGTGTGTGTGTGTCGGGTTCACTAGGCAAAGGTCTTCCAGTGGCCCTGACAATCTCTCATGATTCATTTATTAATGTAGGCCACAGGGAGCCAGCAGCACTGAATCCCACTGGATGGGTCTCCTCTGCGTCTCTCTTTCTCTCTCTCTCTCTCTCTCTCTCTCTATTTCCATGCTGCTTTCTTTCTTTCTCCATACCCCCTGCTCTCTCGTTCTCTGTCTGCATGTGCCGTCAGCTGCAGCAGAAGAGAAAAGAAGGGCAGTGCAGGAACCCAGAGGGAGGCAAAGTGGAGAGAAGACAGAAGATGACTCAACCTACTGATTGCTTCTTTCTTTCTTTCTTTCACCCTCCCGTCACTTGTTTTTCTCTTTTTTCAGCCCTCTTTCTTCCCCCTCTCTCTGTCCATCCCCTCTAAGTATGAAGTATAAGCCTGAACTCCAAACCTAAGTAGGGATCTATGAATTCTGACTCCCCTGTCCTTGTGTAACCGAGGTCTTCTGCGCTAATTCAGCCTTGCACACGCCTGGGCTCAAACCCGCGACCTCGCAACTACACAGCAACTCAGATCGGAAGGCGAACGCCCTAGCCAGTCGACTGAAAAGCCCAGGCTCCCAGTCAACTGACCTGGGGCGTTCTTGAAGTGTCAGAAGTGAAGCTTTACTAACATTCCACACACACAGCAAGGCTAGCATCCGTGGCATCCGTTGCACTTGGCCCAGTGTATAGTAAATGAAGATTCGTCTTATAGTTAGCAGAGGGCTAAGGGACCAATGCATACTGTATGAAGCCAGATCATCAGAGAGGTGTGAGTATATTACAGGCTTGGGCTGAGACTTTTTGGAACGAGAATATTGTATGTATATATATATATATATATATATATATATATATATATATATATATTATATTGAGTGCATATACTGTAACTCTATAAGGAGAGTCTTACTGTAGGGAACTTAAATGTTCTCGCAAAACCTGTCATTTGCATTATTCCATTCACATAAGGTGCTTGTTCCTTTTGGAGATCAAGGCTAGTCTCTGTGCAGATAATGATGATCTTTATGCCCAGGGAGTTTTTCTTGAGTGATTCCTGGTCAAGTTGCCCCAGTCAAACTCTCTCATAGCGTGTTAGATAGTAAAGCTCTTTCTATGTGCCTGTCTGTGCTGGGGGGGGGGGACTGCAGTCTCTACTGTTCTCTGCATGAAGAACAGTAACTCTTGCCAGATTATTTTTTAATGTTGGAGGGTTGCTGACTGCAAGTGTTGCCCCCAGCCAGCCTGGGAACATGATCATCTCTCTCTGACCCCTGACCCCTGACCCCTATCACCTTCTCTGGCACCTGGACTGTATTCCCAATGTTTGTGCTATCTCACAGTAAAATCAGTTATTGATATTTTACCTGGAGGACTATGGGACTTAGCAGTAGGCTATCTTTCTGTCTCTCGATGAAGCCATCTTTGCTCAATTGTGTCTACTCTAAAGCATTTGCTGTTGCTTCTCTACGTACACATTTAAAGAGCGTAACAGTGAGAAAAGGAGAAGGAGAAAGCTGTCTAGACATGTCCGCTCAAAAATAAGCTATATTCCGAGGATCCTAACCGGCTGAGAAAAAGAGAGGTGGAGAAAGAAAAAGAAAGAAGGAAAGAGAGAGTGAGTGAGACAGCGAGAGACAGACTTGTGCGAGACAGTGACACAGCCTCCTCAGTATCACATTATATTTGTGCCCTGAGGGAGAACGCATTGACGCTGGACAGAGGGGGAGAGAGAGAAAGAGAGAAATGGAGGGAGAGAGAGAGAGAGAGAGAGAGAGAGAGAGAGAGAGAGAGAGATCAAACCTACAGTGATGAGCTGTCTCTGCCTCTGTGGGCCCAGTTAAGGGAGTCCTGCTTGCACTGCTTTGGGGCAGTGGAGGACGAGGAGAGGAAAAGAGAGGGATAGAGAAAGAGAGAGAGAGAAAGAGACGGTCAGACTGAAGGACAAACAATCCCTGAAGATGTCCATCTGAGCTAGGATGGAGGGAGAAAAGAAAGAGAGAGAGAAAGAGAGAGAGAAGACCTGGAGGAGATGCCAGGGTGGATAGCAGAGAGCAGCTCTGGCATCAACAGCAACAGCTGGGCTTTCAGATAACCTTATGAAGCAAGCGGAAACTGCTGGAAGTTCAAGAGGGAGTCAGGCTGGATTGACTCAGGCTTTATAGCTTCCTTTAATGCACTGGGATTTGCCCCTGTATTCATATAAAATGCACAGTAAAATGCAGCCAGTGAGGAGTTTGTTGATATAATCTCAGTTTATGAGAAGATTTTACAGTTTTGAACTTGCATTACTATTGTTGTGTAAAATCTTGAGGTGAAAGTGAATCATAGCTTCCCAGCTGCCATGACCTTTGAAATCGAGCCAGTGTGTTTGGACTTTGATAAGGTTTTTTATACTCAGGTACTCTGTGTTCCTTCCTGGTAACTTAGTGTTTCCAAGCTTGCCCCTGTAGACATCCCACAGGCTTTTTCAAAAGTGCTATAGTCCTGCCTTTTTAGGCTCCATGTTAAATAATTAATCTGCTCCAATTATGCGTCAATAGCATAATTACACCCGTCATACTTAAGGTGGCATTTAATGTAATGGATGAAGGTGATTCTGTCATATTAGCTACCAGATCAATAAGTCGGTATGCAACGATTTCCTAATCAGCCACCACAATCAGTGCAGAAATAGGCATTTCACACCCGTTCTCCATTAGATGCTCGATATCATTTGGCCGTGGAGCAAAGGTTTATTAAGCACAAAGGATTTATATAAGGTGCTACTCTCCCACTCTTGTCCCCGTCTGAGATGGATGGGAGAGGAAAATGCAGCCCGCGGGTATGTATCACGGAGCAGGCTCATTAGGACAATGGCCACTGTTACACCATAATCATTTATAAAGCAGTTACAAGGCCCCATTAATGTTTCATAAGCTCCGTTCTGTTAAGTAAGTCAGCTGAAAAGTGGGAGGAAATCTCAAAATAGAGGCTGAGGGAAATTTTGATGATTATTTTGTGAGATGTACATTAAAGAGCCCTTATTCATGATGGCTCCCATCATTTATGTTTCTAAGGATCAAAATTTCATGTAAGTGTAGATGGACTCTTGTAATGCAGTACTAGTCGGCCACCTAATCTGAGGCTGGGTCTTTTGAAAGCCTCAGAGTCTGTTGGGAATTGAGATCTGATGCTGGAAAGGAAGAACTGCTCTGGGTTTTTCACTTTCCCTCCACCATTTCAGAATATTACATGTGACTGTACCTCACGTAGAATAACACACAGGCCATTCAGTGCCACATCAGATCTCCCACAGGATGACTGAATGCTCATCTCTAACATTCCTTACTAATTGACATAGAATGTTTGAGATGATTTCCATGTAAAGGCCAGTTCAAACCAAAGATTCGCAACAGTCCTAGACGGTTGCAGACAGGAGTTGCGGTGGTGTGAATCAAAAGTTGCAAGGAGTTGCAAGCAGTTGCAAAAGATTCAACATGTCAAATCGCAGTTGCGGAGTTTTAGAATGTTGCAGCAAGTTGCTGGTTTTTAGAATGTTGCAGCTCGTCTCGTCGCGGATCTTTGGTTTGAACTGGCCCTAAGTAGCACTGAGGAGTTTGTGTACTGTATCTAATCCTACAGTAGCAAGCTCATTGTTTAACAAGCCTTTTAAAGGTTATATATGGGATTCTCCAACGCTGTCAGATTTTGAAAATGGTCCCACCCATGTTCCTGCTCCTTTCCTCCAATGGTTGACTACGACCATTTGATTGACATGCAACTGTCCAATGGGGAATGCTGGTCTGACAAATGATTGGATGTACTTTTTCAAGCCCAGTTCGTTCCACAGATGGTTGACAGGTGTAATTCTCATGTCAGTGCTTCAAATTTAGTGACTGTGAGTGGGTTCTGAAGAGGATTTCAAGTAACTTTGCAAAAATGACCAAAAAATACAATTACATACCACACCTTTAGAATCATTTGCTACTGTTGCTATTGTTTAGATATCAGGGATTGAATCTTTCTTTGACATGATCATAGGCTACCATGCAAAATATGATTCTCAAGATAGTTACTAACAATAACATCTCCATTAAAATCACATCAGTTCTTGAATATCAATACAATGATATGATACAATGAATGATAGCCTGTCCATCCTTGATAGGCTTGTACCATCTTTGAGAACACAGAATGTCTGGGCTACAGATTATGAAGAAAAAGATGCATAATTCTGCCTCAAGGATGAGTCGCTCTGAAATCATTTAAAGGGAGTTCACAACAAAAGTAAAGTCGGGTGATTTAGTAGCCATAGACCTGAATTTAGCAGCTCAACTCAGAGCAAGGCCATTTTGTATAGGTCTTGTTCTTTGGCATGGTTAAGGGTTGTGGTCGAGACAGTGATGGCAGACTGTACCACCTACAGTAAATGTCAGGATGTGTGTGTGTGTGTGTGTGTGTGTGTGTATGTGTGTGTCCTACAACCCACATGGGATGGGAACTTGTAGGTCAAGGTGGAGGGATAGTCCATTGAAAAGAAAGAAAGAAAACCATAAAGCACATAAATCCATTTCAAAAAGGAAGTCTCTGGTGTGGAACAATGAAGAGGGCTATGAGAAGTTGGTCCTCATAAAAGACGGCTATGCCTGGGAAGTCATCTGAAAACTTTTATTTTCTTGAGGAAGCGGATATGATAAATAAAACATCGCACTTCCTGACCTGGAATTGCCTTTGAACTGAACAAACATGGCTGTCCCCTCTGTCTGTCTCTCTGGCTGGAGAAAGAAGAATGTCTATAGGAGCTATGGGAACAGACCTCCAGCTTTAACCCCAGTTCTGATCCAAAGGAACTCCCAGACCAGGAATCAATGTTTAGGTGACAGATTTGAAATGTTGTGGAGAAATATTTTTTTTCCATTGTTGATGTAATTATGATTTAATCAAACATGTTTGATATTACTGTATCTTCTCTTGTGTGTTATATGGTGGCTATGGCACCAATTTCAGTCAGTTTTGTAGATTTGGCCTGCTCAATCTTATTCTAATTGTAAAAAAGACACAAGACCTAAGGTAAAAGTCAGACGGTCAGTTCCTAGCTGTTAGAGACAGAGAGAGCTAGATTGGGAGGCTGTAGTAAAACTGAATGTTATATACAGTAGGAGCCTTGTCTTACTACAACGTGGTAAAAGGTGAACCAGTTGTATAGTAGCACCCAGTTTATGGTAACATTTCTAGGCGGTTAGAGGGTCTGTGCATTACCTTCGGATGCAGTGGTACTTATTAGCTGATTAGATGTCTGATGCTTTATTAATACACTTCTTCTGTTGCTCTATTACTGTGTAATTACACATATATTAGTGTGCTATAACAGTAGATGAAAACTGCATAGTGAAAAAATCAGGGCATCTACCAAAATGAATTAATTAATCCTTAATTTAAACCATATTCCTTGTAACTTGTTTGACTTGCTCACTCTCCCTCTGTTCAGATAAGAAAGACATCATGTGATTTCATTTTTTGCATTTTCAGAATAGAATGAAGTGTAAAAGCCAAAAGTGTTTTAGATGCACAGAAGAGGGGCAGTGTATGAATGCAATACTGACAGAAAATATCAAATGGATTTTACAAATATGGGCAAAATGGAGGAAAGAATCCAATGTGTGTGTCTGATGGCTGAATCTAACGAGGCCTTTGATTTTTATTTTTTTTTTTGACTCTTACAGGATCAAAACACTTTTTCTCCAGCCATCACTGCAGCTGAGTTAGGTCAAAGACTTGCCGTCCTCGCTGAACGGGAGATGCACTCACACACAGTTACATCACGCCTCTGACAGATGAGGGTCCACTTCAAAAGGGTTCATAAATCACTTGACTAGCTGTTAAAAAAACAGGATAAATACTGACAGAAAAAATAAAGTCTTTGACATGGTGGTAATTGGCTGAATATGTACTGCAGTGGTTTTAAATATGCACATTTTATGGATTTAGAGCATAAGATAGAATCTTGTTATCTTTTAGTTTATGGGCTAAGAGGGTTTCATATGCTAAAACACCCCCCCCCCCACACACACACACACACCTCCAAGTGGTTGATTTTAACTTGCTTAAAGCATCATTACCGAGCCCTTCAATGGAGCATTCCACTCTATCCATAAGCACTCAATACTGTACAATCATCTTTATCATTTTTTTTTTTTTCAAGATTCCCTTCCATATTTTATTTTCTATGTAGGCCCATTTAATTGGGGTTTGCAATGAAATAAGTAAACATAGCTCTTTTTTCTGCCTTAGTTTATAACCTGAGCGGTGACTTCCAAATGTAACGCATGAACATGTTTATAATTAGCCGTAAAGTGGCTGTGTTTATTGCATTATCCTTACTGAGATAAACTCATTTATTGGATCAGCAATATACTAACTGGGGCAAATGCCATGCATATATCATCCCTACTGTCTCAGGTTGCAGGTTTCCTGTCTAGTACTAGAAGGATTGCAAAGACGTACAATTTGACCCAGCGTTGTGTATGGTAGGCTTTTAGGCCAGTTTTCTAATCTATTCACTGAAGAAAAAAAAACAAAAAAACATGTGGCATGAAAATAACTGCCCTACAGTATGTGCATACAGCACAGATAAATGAGTAACCTTAATACTGTATGTTTACTATACAGTATATACTGTATGTGGTTGTTAATAAAGCCAATATGGGGGGCACCATAGCTCAGTTGGCTAGGCCCCGGGGACCCAGGTTCGATCCCAGCCCGAGGTCATCTCCCCATCCCTCCCCCCACCCAGTTCCCGTCGCCCCTCAGCTGTCCCATCAGATTAAAGGCAAAGAGCCCACAAAAATATCTTTTAAAAATACAGAAATAAAATAAAGCAAATATGTTTTACGTTTGCAAGCTCAACCTGTTTGTTATACCTTTGGGAAAAAAAGGTTCTTTTTTCAGCGTGGAGTCGTATACTGTACATCTCACTGCTGTCATCAGACCAGACGGGGCCCCACATAGGCATTCCTTTGATCTACAGCCTCAGCAGGGCCTGAGTGAATGGGAAGAGTGGGTACCCTGTCTTTGTGATGACACTACAGAGGGCATGTAGGCTCTCCGGCCTCTGCCCCCCCCTCCCCCCATCCCCCGATCACATCCCTCGGGCCAATCAGCACAAGTCAAACAATGTTTCAGTCGACAAGAGAGGAGAGGGTGGTTAGGGCCAATATTTAATTTACTGCCCAGTAGAATATTGCTGCCATACCCCCCCCCCCCACACACACACACACACACGCACTCCCTCCCTCTCTCTTTCGTTCCCCTCTCTCCCCCATCCCACCCTACCCTTTCTGTCAGGCACGGCCTATGCAAAGCTAATCATTTCCGCGGCCTTGATTTATGTCGCCTTTCTACTAATAAAGAGTGAGTAACAGTCTGTCAATGTGAGCCCAAGGTTATTTATAACAGGTGCCTGGGGGGCATTGGGTGGCCGCACTTGCTACTCCATCCTCACAAAGAAACAGACTTGCGCCGTTCTCTCATTAATCAGCGAATGGTTGGGCAGAGTTGGCATGCTTTCGTTTATGTTCACTTCATTTTAACTGTAGAAATTCACCATTTTTTCTCTCTTTTCAAATCCACATTGGTCTTTAGCTTAAAACTGAATGGTGGAAGAAGCTGAAAAGCCAGGTAGAATTCCTTTCCTTGAATATAATAGGCCTACCTGAGACATTTATTCCATCAATTTGACTATGGTTCTCTGTTTCTTTTGTTAGGATACTTGTTATGAGTCTGTTTTTCACTGAGGGCCCTATAACTTAAATGGCAGGCCAAACCTGAAGTCTGTCAACAAACAAAGCATCTGTCTTGTGCACAAACTGCAGATATTATTTGGCATGTAGGAACATGAATGGATTCGTTGATATTTGTGCCTGAGGTCTTGCCTGTGGTGCTCAATTAGAAAATTGACTAAGCCTAGTTATTAACCAGGAGAAAGTCTAAAGCTATAGGAAATAATCGAAGGTAGCCAGCTCATTAGCCAGAGTTTGAGCACTAGAGAGTCATCAAAGCACTAATTGAGTTGAAGTCTGTTTCTCGTTTGCACAGATGGTATCCCATCCCAACCCAAACAGGCAGTGTCTCCAAAACAGGAAGTTAGTGCCTTGCTGCCTCACTGTCTTCACTGTCTAACAAGTTACCTGTCATAGAAGGCATCAAGGCACCAGCTAAAAGCTTCATCTTGGACGACTTACCTAGATAGCTAATTGGAATGGCGTCTTTTGTTCACGAAATTGAGTTTATGAAAGGACACCGTTGCAGAGATCTGGCTTCACAGTTCGACAGAATTTTGTCCGTTGAAGGCAACATGAAGGATACTGTACATCTAATGCCTTCAAGTTTGGGCAAAACCATGTTACCTGCGAAGGCAGAATTTCATGAATTTATTCAATTTGGACATGCCTTGATGCCTTGCTGCCACCAAATGTTACTTTAGAAAGCAGCATTTTTACCATTTCGAACAAAGCCAGAGTGTCTCTACAATTTGTGTGAACTAAATATGTTTGAAGCCCAGGAAGAGTCAAACCAGACTGAAGCTCCACAGTCAAGGAAGACAAAGTGAACTAGGCTGCTGTATTGTAGCACAGATGCAGGCAGCACATGCACAGATACATACATGCACACATACATACTGTGAGCTCATCTTTTGTTAGAGAGTGTGTATGTACGACAATATGTTTTAAAGAACTTTAAAGAACAACTGACCTGATTTATCCCACTATAGTTCTTATATAAGCTCATCTCGTGTTAGAGAGTGTGTATGTGGCTGGGTGATCCACTGTGGAAGCTAATTATTGCAACATATACCATGTGAATGGAGCTCTTCAATGCAGCCCCATTTTGATGAGTGCCATGCGGTATATGGTCTTTCTATGTTGTCTCTGCATTGTCAGTGACATACAGGTAGTAGCCTAATTAAATGGACATGGGTGCTTTTGTGTGAAACTCTCTTGTACCCCTTCAGACATATTGTGCTGAAAGAATACTAATGTAGTTACCAGATACAGATTTGTTTTCACTCTTCTCACTAACTCAATAAGCAGGAAATCCAAGAACTCAACATGGTAGTCGAATGACAAACATAACAATGGTTCAAAGGCGTATCATTTGATGTAGCCACAGGACGAGAAAACAAATAGCCCCGTACTGGACGGCAACGGATTACATGATAATACCTGAATTTTTATGCTTTTACTGAATTGGCGACTCAAAAATTTGTCTCACCCCTGTGTCATAGGAAATCTATCTGAGGATGGGACCTGGGGGGAGAGGGAGGGGATCATTATTCATCTCAAAGATAAACATTAGCACGATAGCAGATAGCGAAGCACAGATTCACGTCCCCTCTTGGTCGACGGCAGATAAAGAGGAACACCTGCAGCTCCCAGACCTGGCTCTGAATTCAATTAAATTTCAGATGGAAAGAGAGCAACAGAGAGAGAGTGAGAGAGAGAGAGAGAGAAGAGGGGAGATTAGAGCAAGACTTTGATAGAGACAGGTGGCCTACTTAAAAAAGAATGGGTGAGACAGAGAGAGTGAGTGAGAGAGAGAGAGAGAGAGAGAGAGAGAGAGAGAGAGAGTCAGGCAAAGAAACTTTTGAGAATGCTTTTTGTGTTGACCCTGACATACCAGACTCTGTCTGGCCATAGTTATTATTATAGTTATTATTTCCACGTAGAACAAGTGGGGCACACAGGCATACTGTAGCACAGAACACTAGGGGCTTGTTTACACGTATCTAGATATTTTTATAAACGGATATCTTTTTATGCGTTTGGCTTCTCGTTTACACGTAAA
>JASCQY010000048.1:1939861-1952639 GCA_030264315.1 Sardinella tawilis
ACACACACACACACACACACACATTCATTCGCAGCTGGGTCCAAAACTGTGCGTCACAGTCCTCAAAACAATACCACCACCCCCAAGCCTGTCCAACACACAAGGCCTTCTTGGGTCTACAAATAAGTGCCTCCTGACATCCTGACATCCCAGTCCAATCCAAAAATGGAAGACCTGAAGGGTCCTAGAATAAAAAAAAAAAAGAAAGAAAGAAAAATGTCTGGCTGAAAAAGCCCAACTTTCCAACTCCCCAACTTTGGGGCTGCAATATTTCCAAAAAAGGCCCTAAGCGGTTAAGCCCTTA
Organism: Sardinella tawilis; assembly: GCA_030264315.1. Lineage (NCBI taxonomy): Eukaryota > Metazoa > Chordata > Actinopteri > Clupeiformes > Clupeidae > Sardinella > Sardinella tawilis. Next base: position 1,940,166 of record JASCQY010000048.1, read on the forward strand.
AACGGCTTCTTCAGAAGGCCACAGACTACCCGATTCCACGTGTCTGGAGGCCTTTTCCCCGTGGGTGAAGCCCTGCTGCTGCTGTTCCTTCTTGCCTCAACCATCCCGACCACCTTGGGTAAGGAATGATGCTTCTGGGCCGACGCCACCGCCGCCTCTAGCGGTAGCGGCCCCGTCCGCTACAGCGCCCTGCTGCCAAATCAAACCGTCTCACTCCAATCCCCGTCGTCACGCTCACTTAAGCGCTAGCTGCCTGTAGCTACTGTGCCCGGTGTTAAGCGCTAGCTGCCTGTAGCCACAGTGCCTCTGGGCACCCAACCCCTCTGACCCACCAGGCAAGGGGCCCCTTTCCAGGGAGCGATGGGTGCCAGCTGGGCTCTGCCATTTGCCAATGTGAAATCTACCAAAGGAGCCTGGCAATGGGAGAATCCAGTGCCGTGACCTGACTCATGACACACACTGCTGCACACGCGCCGCTCATGGCTTTACAGCGCAGAAATTCATCACTCTCAATACTAACTGCTCCCAGATCAGTTTTTGAAAGCTGCCTTGACTACTTTATTGGGCTTTATTTCTTGCTCTCCTACCTACTGTAGACGTCAGATTCACGAGAGACGGGAGCAGGACTTCAACAGACGCAGAGAGCCAGCCTACTTGCAAACACAGCTCACCGTCTTACAAAGTCTGATGCATCCATCGTCTGAGAGTGGCGTGAGGTGTGAGAGAGAGAGGGATGAGCTAATGCGACACACTCCTCCGCAAGACCGCGCATTTTTGCTCTAAACACTTGTTGTCTGTCGCCCTCGAGCTCATTACATCACTCGTGAATCACTGCAGAAACATGACATAATGGTGTCCTCATAGCACCAAATTAGAAGCCCTAATGACAGTAAGCCCACGCCCTCAGCGGCCGGCCAGATTGTGTGACCAGTCAGCTGCCTCTCTCCCTACCCCACCCTACCTCTCCTCTCCACTCTACTCCACTCCTCTTCCCAAGCACACCCACCCAAAGCCCCTAAATCCCCAATCTAGCGCTGCCATCTCTCCCCATCATTAAGCTACTGAGAACACTCAATCAAGACCGGGAACACGCCACGGCTGGCAGCTTGACTGGTGACTTGACTTGACGGAAAAAAGGTTCCAGTTCCAAAGCAAGAGGGGTGAGTGTGGTTAACGCGCACATGACCGCTGGGCTCAAAAAACGTTTGCAAACGCGTACCCACGGCTTAGCATGTGGAACTTTGTTTGCATTTCCAAAATGATGACATTGCCAGAGTGATCCATTCCTGTTGAGCTCCTTTCTTTTCCTTCCTCTCTCTCTCTCTTTCTCCCTCCCCCTCTCCTTCTCTCTCGCTCTGTCTCTCTCTCTTTCTCTCGGTAGGAAGTAGAGGCGTCTGTTTGGAGAGCACATCCTCCCATTGTGGGAGTGAAGTGTGGAGAAGAGGAGAGGAGAGGAGAGGAGAGAGGGGAAGGCTGGGCTGGGCTGGGCCGAGCCGTTCAGCTCTCGGTGTGGGAACTCTGGGAGAGTTAGGGTGGGGACGAGAGCATTGTGCTCTCCAACGCTAACTAAAAAAAAACAAAAACAAACAAATAAACTTGGAGCAACAGAACACGTTTTTTCCACCCTAAAGTCTCACGTGTGTGTGCATGTGTGCGTGTGTGTGTGTGTGTGTGTGTGTGTGTGTTTGGGTCATCTCAAGCAGCAGGGGGGGGGAAACGTGGGACAATGCGAGCAGGACTCCCTTGTGTGTGTGTATGCTGTGCGTGGAGGGAGGGTGTGGAGGTGTGGGGTCAGGATATCCCCTCAGTGACTTCCTCCTGGAGCAAGCAGTGCAGTGTTGGACCGTGATCCCCTGTGGAGCCACATAGCTAACGCTAACAGCTGCTGCCGCCCAGGGCCACACACCCCAGCCCACCTCTGCCTACAAGGGCAGCCCAGCAAAGGCTAAGGGCTGGAGGTGTGAGGGCCGAGAGGTGCAGGGGGGTCGGTTGACTAACTCCATGGAGAAAGTGAATATGGGAAGGCATGAGTAAGTGTCTATCTACGGAGAGCTAGAGCACTTAGGCCTCGGTGCTAATGTGAGTGTGTATGTCTTTATGTGAGTGTGTGAGTACGCGCTTAACTGGAGCATGGGTGCAGGAGTGCAGGAGTGTGTGTGTGTGTGTGTGTGTGCATTCTGAAGTACATTTCTAGAGGAGATGAGCAAGCAGGCAATGTGTGTAATGCACCCTGTGATTCGGAGTACTTTCACACGCTGTGCTCAATGATTAACAATCTGACCCTGACACAAAACACAAACACACACACACACACACACACACACACACACACACAGAGCTACAGGCCACAAATATATACAAACTCCTAACCTGGACATGCAAACCCAAACTTGAATGTACAAACATTCTAAAAATGCAAAACACACACGCACCCTCAAACTGACCTCGCAGAAATGCCAAAATCCTCATCCAAACACACCCCTACTTCCTTAAAAGGCCAAACAGGCCCCATAAGTACTTGAGCTCTCTTAGGATTTCACACACACACACACACACACACACACACACACACACAGAGTGAAAAAAGCGCTAGGAGGGACGCTGGAGACAAGTTCACTCAAGTAGAATGTCTGAAAGCTGAGCCCATGCGTTAATAACACATTCGTCCCCAAAAACTCGTTTTTCTTCCCCTTCTCTAATCTCTTCACTCTTTCAACTCCCAAGGCTCTCCCCTTCTTCCTGTTTCTCACACCTCTGCACAGCACACACACACACACACACACGCGTGAATCCCGCTACCAACACGAACTCTGGCACAGTCGTGGCACCAGGCCACGATAAGCAGGTGGGTGGACGGCCATGGAAGCCATAGGAGACTCACAGGACAGACAGACACGCAGACAGAGATTGACAGAAGGACGCGCAGTGTGGCGGCGAGGCAAACTAGCAAAAGAGGACGTGGAGAGGAAGAAAAACACTACTTGTGCTCCTGACACAGTCCCTCACCTAAGCCCCCCTACCCCCCCCCCCCACGCCATTTCAGACCCTTCATTCCAGACGCAGGAAACACACACACACACAAACACACGTACCGCATACTTGAAGCGATCAAGAGACAACGCATAACGCTCAAACGAAATAACAAACTATTCCTTCCAAAACAACTCCTGAAGATTCAACACCTAAGTAAGCAGTGTGTATGTGTGTATGTGTGCGCAAGTGTGTGGCTGAGAGGTGTGCGTCTTACCGCTGGCTCTTTCCTCCCGACCACGGAGAACCACATGCTGCTCCTCTCTCAGTAACTCTCTCTCTCTCACACACACACACTATCCTTTTCTGTCTCCTTCACGTGTAAAGCAAGCGGCGGGATCCTTCCGTCACTCCCCCCAGAGCAGAGAGGTGTGTGCTCTCTCGCTCACAGTCACGGCGCTGAAGAGAGGGAGCGAGGAGGAGGAGGAGTGCAGCAGCGGCGGTGTCGGCTGGCGCATGCTACTGGGGCAGCACACACGCGGGCGGGGTGGGGGGGTGGGGGCAGAGGCGGCTGGAAGCCAGAGAGGGAGAGTGTAGGGTCGGCGCTCAGGGGGATCCCAGAGAATGTCCGCACGTCCAGGCTGAAGAGGTCCACCTGGTCCAGGCGGAGAGGGGGCACGCGGGACACTCCCTTTGGAAGGACGGCAAACTTTCTGCGCTCCTCGCCTCCCGCCTCTTTCCTTCTCTCTCTCTCTCTCTCTTTCTCTCTCTCAGTGGGTCGCTCACTCCAGCTGTGTCGCTGCCCAGCCCGCGCACAAGCAAACATATCATTACACTCCTCCACTCTACCCTCCTCTAGCCTCCTCTCCTCTCCTCTCCTCCGCTCGACTCCACTCATGCCTTCCCCCTCCCACTTCCTCCTCCGCTCTCCCGTAACGGCCCACCCCTCCCTCTTTTCACTCCTTCCCTTTCGTTCTCTCTCTCTCTCTCGCTCTCTCTCTCCTATCCCGTTCTCGTCTTGCTCCCCTACTTCACACATACATGCATGCCCACACACACACACACACAAACACACACACACACACACACTTACTAGCAGCACCTCAGGGCTGAAAATAGAAGTGCAATAACAAGAGGGGGAAGGTTCCCCCCTCTCTCCGTTAAAGCCTTCAGATTTGGCTCAGAAAATAAACAGCCCCCCTACTACACCACACACACACACACACACACACACACGCACACGCACACGCACGCGCACGCACACGCAGTTAACAAAAGCAGCCTCTGCCGTTTAATGTGCAGAAATGTGTCAACGCTGCTCCAAAACACACGCGCGCACACACACACACACACACGTGAGCGGTTGTGTTGTGAAGTGCTGCAGCTGGTGCCTGGCACTGGGAATGGCCACAGCTGCTCCCAGCTGCACAGGCGACTGCATCGACTGCAGGATTACAACCCAAGCCCCCCCCCCCTCATACACACACACACACACACACCTAAACATTTAGAACCTCAGTAGTCCCCCACACAACAGAACCAACCGTCACACACTACGCACTGTGAAGAATCTTTTTTTTTCTTAAAAAAAAAAGACATGCGCGCGCACACACACACACACACACACACACACACACACACTGTACTCTTCCACACCCTTCCTCTCCGTCCTATTCTCTTTCCCTTCTTTCTCTCTCACTAGCAGGAAGAGACGAGACTTGTTTGAAGGGGAAACGTGAATTTGCTTACAGCCTCACTTTTACATTCAAATTTGAATATGTGCCATGCAGACAGAGCCCAGCACTGGGAGAGACAAAGGCAGAGCCCATAAAAATCTGTCAAGTCCTTCCCCGTCTCACTCTCTCGCACACACACACACACACAGTGTTAGCAAAAGCTAAATCACCGCAAGAGGGCTGCTGAGCTAAGGAAGAAGGAAGGAAGCGAGGGAAGAGGGAAAAAGAGGAGAGAAGAGAGGGAGGAAGAACAGAGACCGGAGAGGCTGTTCCTGATCACGGGATGTGAACACACACACACGCACGCGCACACACACACACACACACACGCCTGTTCATACATGCTGGCTGCTCCGCCACACACTTCCTAAAAGGCAGGGTTAGTACACCCACAGATCCCCCCCCCCCTTGCACACACCCCTCTTGAACCCTCACTCCACACCTCTCAATATACCAGCGGTGATTACAGAAGATGGAACTCATCAAGACCTCATCTGAATGTGTTTGTCTGAATGTGTGTGTGTAGATACATGTCTGAATGTGTGTGTGTGTGTGTGTGTGTGTGTGTGTGTGTGTGCATATATTGTATGTCTGAATGCATATCTTCATTCCCCATGACAGAAAGCTTTGACACATCTGTGTTAGTCTGAATCCTATGGGGGCTTCACAGGACCAAGCAAAAAAAACAAACTTTTTCTAGCCATCCTATCCTTTAAGTAGCACTGATGCAGTCTGTCCTCAGACTGACAGCATGATACACAGCCTCCACATACTTTGTAAAACAGATGTACACATGTCCAGGTGCTCTCTCACTCACACACACACACTCACAAACACACACACACACACACACACACAAACACACACAGCTGTTTAAACTAGCCTGGGCCAGACACCCCTCGTTAGCCAATTCCAAATCTTTCCATAGGCTATTCTGCGATTCTCATCACTCTCTTCCTCACACTCACTCTCTCTCACACACACACACACACATACACACACACACACACACACACACATACACATATACACACACACACCTCTACATTCCAGAGAGGCTTCAGGAGTCAGGCTGCATCCCCCCCTCTTCCCAAACTCTACCTTAGAAAGGAGTCACAACCCAGAGGGCATGCTCAGGTGTGTGTGTGTGTGTGTGTGTTCGTATGTAGTGGGCCTTACCTTGGCGGCCACGATGCTGAGGCCCATGCCATTGTGCTTCTTGAGTGTGACCGTCACGATTTCCGGTTCCTTCCGCATTGGCTGTGGAGGCAGACACACACACACACACACACACACACACACACACACACACAGGAGATGGTCAGTGAAGGGAAAGTATCCTGCAGCAGCAGCAGTCTGTGGAGGGAATGTGGAGCTCCAGAAAAGAAGCACTGACAGAAGAGAGCTCCACTCTTCTCCCTCCTCTAGCACTATACACAAACACACACACATACACACACTTTCTCTCTCTCCCTCTCACTCCGTCTGTCTCTGGGCCGTCCCTGGAGCGGACTGAGGCGCTGAAGGAGGGATCCGGGGGGAAACAGAGCGAGAGAGAGAGAGAGGGAGAGAAAGAGAGGGAGAGAGAGGGAGAGCAGGAGGAGGAGAAGCGGCTGCTGGGTTTCTCAGCGCTGGGCAGACCGCAGAGGAGAACGGTGGCGTCTGGAGACGAGTCAAGAATGAAAGCCACATGCTCCCAGACGAGGGGAGAGAGAGAGAGAGAGAGGAGGAGAGAGAGAGAGAGAATGAGGGAGAGAAGAGAGAGGGAAAAGAGAGAGGAGTAGGAGCGAGCAAGAGAGAGAGAGAGGTAAAAAGCGATTATAAAGGAGCAACTGAGGGAGAGAAAAGTGGAGGTGTAAAATGACGAGAGAGAGAGAGAGAAAGAAGGATGCAGAGAGAAAAAGAGAGAGAGAGAGAGATGGTGCCCCAAACTTACTGTGAGAGATTCCCTTCCACTCGCGGGAGAGGCTAGTCGGGTAAGGATGGACGGCTCAAGAGGGGAGGAAGAGAGCACGAGGGGGAGACACACAGAGGGAGGGAAACGGAGAAAGAGAACTTTCCCACCGAGCACGTACTCACTCACTCTCTCTCTCTCACACACACTCTCTAACCTTCTCTCCCTCTCTCTCTGTCTCTCTCCCTCTCTCTCGCTCACACTCTAACTTCTTTCCTGCCACTCACTCTCTCTCTCTCTCTCTCTCTCTCTCTCTCTCACTCTAACTTCTTTCCTGCCTCTCTCTCTCTCTCTTTCTCAGTCTCTCCCTGGGGTGCTGTAGCTGCCTGTGGTGTACAAGCTGAAGACCCCAGTGAGACTCTGCGAGACACAAACGGCTCTCTCTCTTTTGCACACACTCACACACTCTCTTTCTCTCTCTCTCTCTCTAATTTTCTGTCCTGCAATGCTGCTTGTCCACATAGTTGCCTTTGCACCCTGAGGCCAAACACAGCGAGGGGAGGAGAGAGGAGGAGAAGAGAGGGGGATGACAGAGTGGAGGGAGAGAGAGAGAGAGAGAGAGAGAGAGAGAGAGAGAGAGAGGGCTGGGCTTGAAGCCACAGGATGGTGGCATTTGTGACGGGGTCGTGTGGAGCAGAAACAAGTCTGACGGAATGCCACAGGGATGATCTCATCCAGGGGTTACCGCATGAGAAGCGTGCGTGTGCGCGTGCGTGTGTATGTATATGTGTTTGACTGCCTGCAGTCTATGTGTGTGTTTTTTTTTTGGTACGTGCAAGACAAGAGGGTGTTTCAGGCAAAGAGAAAGAGGAGCCTGTGTGTGTGTGTGAGTGAGTGACTGAATGAGAATGTGTGTGTGTTAAAGTGAGTGAGTGACTGAATGAGAATGTGTGTGTGTGTGTGTGAGTGAGTGACTGAATGAGAATGTGTGTGTGTGTGTGTGAGTGAGTGACTGAATGAGAATGTGTGTGTGTGTGAGTGATATGGGTGCTCTGTGTTGTGGGGCTGAATGGGAGCATGCATATGCATGGTACTGAAGGGCGCGCAAAAGAGAGAAAGACGACAAGAGTGGCACTTTTCTCTGTTACAGAAGGCATGGAAATAAGACGAAATAAGAGAAGGCAATGCTGTGTTTGTAATTGTATGCGTGTGTGCGTGTGTGTGTGTGTGTGCGTATGTGTGTGTGTGTGTGTGTGTGTGTGTGCAAGAGCGTGCCAGTAAGGGCCTGTGAGAAATAGCCCAATAATAAGGCTGCGACTCTGTATGTGTGTGCTTTTTTTGATGAACTGTGGCGGAGTTTTCCAGCACACACCCACCACAGCCAGCGTCACTGTCTGAGGCGTGCTTCCACCCAAACACACACCCAAACACACACACACACACACACACACACACACACACTCACTCATCCTGAAACAGAGCCCTTCCTGGAACTGTGGCCATTTTTATTATGGCTGTGTGTTGCAGTTCAAAAGGCCACACGTCTTCAAAAGGTCCCACAGCAACTCAGTAGAGCTGAGCTGGGGCAGGGCAGGGCAGGGCAGGCTAGGCTAGGCTAGGCTAGGCTAACCCCATGATGCTAGCGGCTTAGCTAACCCACTCAGCTTCACTGAGAGCCGCACGCAATCTCGAGGAGAGAGCAGCACAGCGCTGGGATTTAACACAGCGGGAGAGGGTAATGCTGCGCTACGATTGGCTCAGACAGAAACACGTCTCAGACGCAAACTCTACAGCTGCCAAGAGAGGAAGAACAAGAAGAAAGAAAGAGACAAAGAGAGAGAGAGAGAGAGAGAGAGAAGGGAGAGGGAAAAAGAGATGAATGGACGACTGAAAATGAGGGTGAGATAGAGAACAAAAAAAGGGAGCAGAGAAGGAGAAACGAGGGGAAGGGGGAAGGGGGGGGGGGGGCATGAGAGTTAAAAAGTTGGTGATGGACCACACAAAGGTGGTGGTGGTGGGAGTGGGGGGGGAACGGAAGGGAAGAGAAGGGAAGGAGGAGGGGTGGGTGGGGCCGTCTGGCACACGACCAGCCCCGGAGATAATGAGGACTTCTCCCCTCTCTCTCCCCCATCTCTAGCGGACCAGCCTCTTACCCAGCCTGCACTGCTCCGCCTGGGCCCAGAGCTCGGGACGCCAGAGGAGGAGGAGGAGGAGGAGGAGGAGGAGGAGGGGGAGGAGGAAGGCCATCTCCCCAAGGGAGCGCTTGAGACGGGGTGGGGGCAGAACCGCTGCATTCTGGGGTCTCCGGGTGATTAAGGCGAGGAGAGGGGGGCCCGAGAGTTTTTCCGGAGCATTCTAGCCACTAATTGGCCTCGGTGGTGTAACTGGTGTCGACTGAAATCAATCTCTCGATTCTGTTTCTCTCTGTGCTCTTTGTGTGTGTGTGTGTGTGTGTGTGTGTGTATGTATGTGTGTGTGTGTGTCCCGCATTACTTGAACGGTGATTACAGCAGTTTTTAACTCCACTAATGATGTTTTGCAATCCTAACAATGTCATTTTTTTCCCCCCAAGAGAGAATAACGAGCAAAGTCCTCCATACCAGGAACAAAGCCAAAACCCAGCCTCTCACAAACATAAGGCTAAATACACACTGCATACTAACAAACCGGGGCTTTCCTCTGTGTGTGTGTGTGTGCGCGCATGTACGTATGTATGTGTCTGCGTGCGTGTGTATGTTTTTATGGTGGTCAGTTGACTCTAGGAGAATGAGTAAGCATTTACTGCCCCTGTATGGCCATATAAGCAGGCTAGTTTAGGAGTCATGGCCACAGTGTAAGACTAGCTAAAGTTAGCAAGATGGAGGGAGTGGCGGCTGAAAAAAAAAAAAAAATCAGAAAAAGGGAGGGAAAGGATACACACACAAAGAGAGAGAGAGAGAAAGGGAGAGCAGGCAGTTTAAGGAACCCCATAAATCAGCAAGAGCAATCTGGAGAGCTGAATGACTGAGAGACAGATCCAAAAAGGGAGAGAAAGAGGTAAACTGTGTGTGTGTGTGTGTGTGTGTGTGTGTTACTCACCAGCTCAGAGTTGTCGGCGGAGAAGTGGCTGTCACAGTCGGCTCCTTCAAAGTAGACGGTCCAGGTGCCGGGGGAGCGTGGATGAGGGGTCAGACGACAGAAGCCTGAAGGAGAGCAGGAACAGACGGAGAGAGAGAGAGAGAGAGAGAGTGTGAGAGAGAGAGTCAGAGAGAGGGAGTGAGAGAATTTTACATTTCCTGAAACCAAACACCTGGACACGGTGCCAAGACCTGCCCTTTGTCAAGCTCTCTCCACCTCTGTCTCTCTATAACACACACACACACACACACACACAAACACTTTTAGATAAGAGCGAACAGTAAACAGTCCCAACCATGTGGCAGCCATGGAACACATTCCTCTGGCTTGATGTCAGACAGGGTAAACACACACGCACATACTGTACACACAGGGCCTCATCTGTGATTCACAGTCGATGTGAACAATGCACCTACCTACCTACACCTACCTACCTACACCTACCTACACCATCAACCTACCACACGTAATTCACTGATAACAATGGCGTGCACTGATGCTTGTTTTTTTTTTTTTTTTTTTTGTAACCAGACAAAAATGGAAACTTCTGGAAACCGAGATGGCACAGGAATAAAAAAACCAATGTGGGAACTGTGAGGCTTCTCGGAGAACTCCCACAGAGCGTTCTAAGAATACCTAAGAATCCCAATCCTCCCTGACGTTCTCACACGCTAGCCCAGAGTGCACCAAAGCACCGGCCCTCCAATTTGCTGAGTCCACTATGTCATCCCGGACTGGTGGAAAAGCCGCGCAGACGGTGCGCAGCCCTGCCCGAGGAATGTTCTGGAAGCCATCGCCAGGTTGCGTAGATGAGGAATGCTGGCCGCACTGTCCAGACTTGACTCCCGTCCTCCTGGGCTCTGGGCCGTGAGCTGCAGCAGTGGGGCTCCATCTGTCTCCCCCAATTTTTCCCAGCCTTCTTCATTTCCAGTCACCACCTCCTCCTCCTCTTTCTCTTCCTTCTCCTCCTCCTCTCTGCTGCCTCCCTGCTCAAGCTAGTCAACAGCTGCAGTAGCTGCAGCAGCAGCAGCAGCTGCCCTTCCACTACACCAGCACTGGGGCTCAGTAGCTCTACCTCCTCCAACACTCCTTACAGGAGTGTGCAAGTCTAAGGGCCGAAGCAGCATCGGCAATTGAAGATGGAAGAGGTCACCTAATGTGGTCTATGCACCGTCGGGGTCTCTGAACTGGAGTTAGCATGCAAGTCAACTGGCATAGGACAAGCGTTCCTGTATTTGTCCTACTATTTGTGTGCTTTGCTGCATTAAATACAATGGAAAACTGGATGCAAAGTTGCATTCGTGACCAACCCGCGTCAGAAAGACCCCATGAGAATGAGAACACACAGCAGTTCTAACCTCACTGGCCTAGTTGCGCCACCTTAGGGTTGAATACACCTGCAGCATTCTTTTTCTTTTTTCCCCTTCTTCTCTCTACCTTTTCTCTCCTCTCTTCCCCTGCCACGAGCTCACCTCTCTGGCAGAGTGGGTCGAGGAACTCCTGGAAGCCGTTGGGGATGTTGCGCACCACGTCGCACGAGTAGCCGTCCTCGGGCAGCAGGAAGGGCAGCTGCAGGTCAGGGTCCTCCTCCAGCTGCACCTCGCGCCCGTCGCTGCGCGCCAGCTCGTCCGCCGTGTTCTCCGCCACCGCCACCACGTGGTCTATCAGCTCCTGACATATACACACACACACACACGCACACCACAGAAGTAAAGGGGTGGGCGAGGGGGGGAAAGATTATTAAGTTAAAAACACACATGCAAGAATGTGGACAAAAACGTGTGCACAGTCACACATGCACACATAAACACATACACACACACACTTATGTTTGAAATGAGTGGAGGGAGGGGTCGTAGGGCCTGATTGACATGTGGACTTGCCCAAACTTGACACGAAAGAGAGAGTAAAGCAGAGGAATGTTGACTGAAAGAACATGTGACTACAATTCACATGCAACACACACACACACACACACACACACACACACACATTCATATACATAACACACTCTACAGAACACACACATTCTTCATTTACCACTGGGAGAACATGTCTATAAAAACGACAACACAGTTGACAACACAGTGGTTAATGACAACACAGTAGTTAATGACAGACACGCAGAAACACACACAAGACAGACAGACAGACAGGCAGACAGGCAGGCAGGCAGGCAGTCTGACTCACGGGTGGGATGTAAGGCTCGTCGGGGGCACAGTGGTAGTTGCTGAGGAGGGCGTTGAGCTGTAGTGAGTTGAGCTTGAAGCACGTGTTGTTGATGTTCTGCACGTCCTGCATGGAGTACTTATCCATGGTCAACAGGGTGGTGGCCTGTGAGGGACACAAAGCAAAAGCAGCCAACGCTCAGCCATCTACAGGAGAGCACACGCACTTACGGTACTAGCAACTTGCACAAGCACCAACACACTGCCTCACTGCCACACTGTTTATTAACCCAAAGCAACACAAGACCGAGACAAAACTCCTGACAGAAACAACCACCCAATCATGTCCCATTTGCTGATGCAACGTCAGTGCCATGGAGCAACAAGACAAGCATGTATAGCTGTGCTAAGGGACATTAAATCCTCTGCATCCTATAAGAGACAGGCCTGCCCTGTATACCTGTACTAATGGACGTTAAGTCCTCTGTGCCAAGAAAAAAAGGAAGAGAGAAAGAGAAAGAAAGAAAGAGAGAAAGAAAGAGAGAAAGAAAGAGAGAAAGAAAGAAAGAAAGAAAGAAAGAAAGAAAGA
>JASCQY010000048.1:2050650-2070918 GCA_030264315.1 Sardinella tawilis
TATTTCAAACTACTTATGCAGTACAGTACATACTCTTTAATTTATCCCTAGTAGCCTAACAGAGTATTTATTTTGTTATTGCTGTTGGTTTTTGTTATTGCTGTTGATCACTTGACTGGGACCTATTTTTTGTGCTTGTGAAACATTATGAACAAACATGATGTAAAGATATTGCTGATGTTAAGTTGTTAACAATTCTAATATGTTGCAATATGATAAAATGTCATTATGAATTTTAATGTTTTATTACCATTGTGCCCATCACAATGACCTCAGACTTCAAACGTTTTTTGGACATTATCAATGTGATGAAATCCACACACTCTGTATAACTGTGTGGCATAGCGCCATCAGCTGGCAACAGAAAGCATTTATTTATCACTTCCATTGTTTTCACTGTTTCTGATGCACTTTTTGGGGCGGTTTTTGGTATCAATTAGTCGGTCATCATCAAATGCAGACAAGGTATTCTATGCTTTTGTGAGCACAGCAGCAATAGATGGAATCAGCCTGACCCCTCATTGTGGCATTAGAGCCACAATCCCTGCCCATTCTACTGCCTGTCAATTGGTTTAAGATGACACTAAATATGGTGAACATAACGTGACTGTGAGAAGGAAATGGGTAAGGAGACAGGCAAGCAGCTAGATTGAGATAGGCTTGGTTGATGGCATGGTTAACATCTATACTGTACCATTTGTGATGACAGAAAATCACAGACTCATGTCAGCATTAAATGATTTATGTAAGATTGTCAGTCTGTACAATCCCTGCATGAGGTAGAATGTTTGTTCCATGGTCAACAAAGACATTGGCAGCTTCCATAGGAAATATTAGACAAAACACACAGTCAAGACATAAATATTATGCTGAGAGAATCATTTTAAGTATACTGAAAATAAAGTTCAACAATGATATGGTTGTCCAACTGGTCAACAATCAAACTGCTGCAAAAACTATGGAATTGTCCAATCACAGACGTCCTCCAGAGATGATGGGTGGCGTGGCTAACTAGCACATTGTAGTGGCAGTCGTCCTCTGCTATCAGACAGACACAGGGCCAGTATGTGCTCAAAAGGGTAGTATGCCATGAACTCCTCTGTCTTTACCCTGAGGAGACGGTAGACTTGGATGGTGTGTTGCAGGGTGTATCCAAGGAGGAACATTTCCAACTAGGATGCAGAAATGAAGAAGCCATAAGCCAAAGTACTTGAAAAGACTAATTGACAACCACAACAACAACACCAGTCCCCGTGGCCCCTCTCACCTGCTTCATGTCTGTGCTGATGCCCACCTGGCTCAGGCGGTTGGCCAGGAATGCGCTTGGGCACGAGGAGGAATAGCAGGCAAACAGCAGCCAGGAGAAGACGGCACGTCACCACCCCTCTGCATAGCAGCAGGCAGCTGCCATTATTATATCATCACACTGATTGATTATGCCTACATACAGTACTTAAATTAATCACTTACTTTCAGCATTTATCCACCCCCATCGGTCCTTGTCTTTTTCCTTCTTGTAAGACGAAAATGAAAAATGAATTATACTTGGTACACGGACCCCCCTCCACACTAAATAAGCTGTTTCCAGATTTACTGATGCCAACAAAACACACCTTTCAGAATAAGAAAGGAAGGTGATGGGAACAGTGAATTTTAAAATTATCTGGTGAAAACGTGTTGGTATTTGAGCTCACTACCATTCAAACTGCAGCCTACCGCTCCCTTCTATGCTGCCACGGTAACAAGCTGATTGAGCTCCTTGAGATTCATGAGGAGCAAGTCACCTGATTTGACCAAAAATTATATTTCTATTAAAATTGACTATGCCTTTAAATCTTGACAAGGAGGACAAAGGTTCCCTGATATAATCTGTGTTGTCAAGACAATAAACTATAGTAAGCCCACCAAATCTTTATGGCATTTTTATGGCTTTCCAGAGAGCTAGGCTGACGTTTTGTGAAAATGGGGCACATGTAAACTTGTCCTCATGAATTATTAGTAGGCCTAATTTTAATTGAACTGAAATCATAATCTGATAAAGTGACTGTGATTAACAGGATTGGGTGCTCCCTCTGTGGTACAGCACAGTAAATTATAAAATTACATCAGGTACAGTACAGTAGTTTGAACATTAGTACACATCTAGACAAGCCCTCACCCTTCACACACACACACACACACACACACACACACACACACACACACACACACACACACATAAACTAATACACATATCGCCAATACACTGCCATAGTATTTGTATGAGGTGAACATGTGAAATTTGATTTGCTGAATTGAACTGTGGTGGTTACATGAAAAACTGCACAAAATAATGAATTATCATCTTTGATATACTATAGATAGATACTGTACTGTAGATAGATATAAATACTTTATTAATCCCAAAGGAAATTAAGGATGACATGGAATCACTTTATTATTCAATTGCTTGTGAGGTGATGTAAAACATCACCTCAATGTGGGTGGAATTGTTGAGATTAAAACTGTTAACAGAGTGATAAAATCACTACTGTATATTGTCACATAATAATAAGAAGGGACTTACAATTATTATACCATGAACTTTGATCCAGGAAAGTGCAAAATCATCAACAATGACCATTCTAACAGTGGTGTTACTTATTAAATACACTATCTAGCACCTAGTCACAATAGTGATAGCAAGCTGGTAGTAAATAGTTTGTGAGGCAATGGAATGGCTGTTGGTGGCTGACAGAACTCTTTTTTGATATGTTTCCTTGAGGGCAACGTTTAAACAACATCTAAAGAATATAACGAATTTGTTACATACAGCTAAACATGGGGAGAAACTTGAAAAATGTTATAGTAGCTTCTATCGGATTCTCATTTGCATTCACAGCAACAGGGAGTCTTCAAAGCTTACAGGTAAGTTAGAACTTTATGTTTGGCATTGTGTTGTTCTGGGAGTAATCTAATGTTATGATGACTGTTTAAGTGTTGAAGAATGGCATTGAGTCTATAAGTACAGTAAAAGGATCTTTAAGTATGTCTCTCAATTTGTCCATGTATGTTACACTTTGGTTAGTGATATCTGTGTTTAACTGTACTTTTAAAAATAAAACTTGCTTAATATATACACTATGTGATCACTTCTGCAATGTTTGTCTTTGTCAATGTTTGTGTTGTTCTTTATTTATTTATTCTCTTTACCTACTTGCTTTCATTTATGCAATACTCTCTATTATATCAATGGTGCTTTACAAATAAACTTACCGGTACCTTAATTGTCTTAAAGGAACATACTATATAAATCTGAGTAAACTTCATTGTCAGTATTGTCAATTTTGTTGCCAAAATCATATTGCAAGACATTGAATAAATGTGATGTAATTTGTAATATATGAATAATGAATTATTGGATCTTCCAGTGGTGGGATGCCAATTCTCTCAAAGTGAAATTGAGTTTGCATGTCTCCACAGAGTAGTTTGAATGCAGAAGAAGGGATGGGTGTGACATCAGTGAGCGTTGCATACTCAATGATGATCCTGTCCTCCATGTTTATAGTACCAACACTTATCAACTATCTGGGCTGCAAGTGGACGATTGTTGTCTGTATCGCAAGCTCTGTCATTTACACACTTGGAAACTTCTTCCCAGGATGGTACTTGCACTTGCACAGTACTTGACTGCATTTTATTTTAAATGATCTTCTTGGTACAATGACAAGACATTAAGTAACACCCAAATCATATCGTGATGAGCATGAAAAACTTTTCAACAAGTTCTAATCTGTGTTCTGCATGTTCATGCATGCTGGAAAAGAAAGGTCAATATGTGTGTTGTGGCCTGAATTTGTTATACAATCCTCTTATAATAATGTTTGTTGGTTTCAGGCCAAGTTTGATCACAACGTCTGCAATTATAGGCTTAGGAGCCTCTCCGCTATGGTCTGCTTTGAGCACCTACATCACTGTCAGTGGGAACCTACAAGCACAGACAGACAAGAGAAAAAGTGAAGATGTGATCCATCAATATTTCGGCATTGTTTTTCTTGCCTACCAGTCATCCAATGTTTGGGGCAACCTCTTGTCCTCACTTATACTCAAACAAGATTTAAAGCCAGGTAAAAGGACTTGTAAATGTAGCCTACATGACCAAGCAGAAAATACCCACACATGGACACTGCAAGTGTAACTGTAACTAGCTGTAACTAGTTCATCTGCCACACAGCGAATGTCTCTCAGGAGGATCCTTTGTTCTGTGGTGTCAGTAGCTGTCGCAACTCCAGTGGGCTGGCAGTGCTTATGGAGAGGCCTGAAGCAAGGCCTCTAAACATTCTCTTGGGCTGCTATCTAGGTGAGGCCAGCTTTAGACTCTCTTTGAAAAATGAAAATTGAATGTCTAACAGGCATTTTATGTACAGCATGGCGTAATTCCTGTACATTTTTCACATAGGCTTCGGAATAATGGGAATGCTCATTATGGCTGCATTTCTGGATAATGTGAAAGGAAATGAAGACTGTGATTCTGAGAAGAAGCCATTTTGTAGTGTCTTTTTTGCAACATTTAAACAGCTTAAAGACTACAGACAAGTTCTTCTCATTCCTCTTACTACATTCATTGGTCTTGAAATAAGTTTTCTAACGGGAGACTATACTAGTGTGAGTAGGTCAAAAATACATTGACTTATACTATATTTTTAAATAATTTGGTACCATCACTTCATTTTAATAAATGATAATGGTCTGAAAATAGAAAAGTAATTTTTAGTTGTTTTTTTTTCCTTTCTAGGTGTATGCTACATGTTCCTTGGGAATACACTATGTTGGCTTTGTAATGATCTGCTTTGGTGCCTCAAGTTCAATAACTTCCTTGGTGGTTGGAAAGCTGTCCAAATACACAGGAAGAAAAATACTGTTTGCATTTGGTAAGTAATAGATTAATTAGGCTGCCTTGTTTTAACTTGATATTTGGCAATACATTTAGTTTGTTTAAATATTTTTGTCAGGGATAGTGCTCAAAATTAGCCTAATCATGTTTTCCTGAATTCATACATTGTCAAATGTTATAAAAATGCATTTGAAATGATCAAAATCAGATACGCCTATAGTCTATACTGTAGGCCTTCAAAATGTGTTTCATTCTTTCCACAGCTGCAATGACCAACCTGTCCTGTATAGTGGGTCTACTTGTATGGAGACCTCATCCAGATCAAATTCCTGTTTTCTTTGTGTTCCCGTCTCTTTGGGGCATTGCAGATGCAATATGGCAGACACAGACAAATGGCAAGTAGTCATTTATTATTTCTTTTTGACCAAAACTACTAGTTTGCACAATAATACTTACATAGTTTCCTATTTCTTCTTAGCTCTTTATGGAATCCTCTTCAGTGACCAGAAGGGGGCAGCATTTGCCAACTACCGACTGTGGGAGTCCCTGGGTTGTGCAGTTTCTTTTGCACTCAGTAACTTCATTTGTGTGGAAATTAAGTTATACATACTTACTGTAGTCCTCATTCTTGGCATTGGGCTCTATGCTTTCGTTGAATACAGAGGCATTAAACACAAAGCATTTGAGTTAAATATGAGTTCAGATTGTACCTTGCCATCGAAGGAAACGGATTTATAGACTAGTATTTAAAATAGCCTAATTTGTTTTTTCTTGTTATAGACTATCTAAAAAACAAGGTTTGTACAAGAGGTTTAAAATAAATGTTTGAAAATAAGAAAAGATTGTCGTCTTGTTACCTTTCCAACATTTTAAAAATATGGTAATTTCTTTTATAAAGGATACGCAGACGCTTTATCTTCCAAAAGCAGGATTCGACGTTATTCGGGATGCAATATTTCCCTTTACTTCCGTTGGAGCTCGAACGCTTAGTATCTTAGCAACACAAAGATGACGAGGGCGGAGGATACCGACAGAGGGGGGACGGACGGGAAGGACGGATCCAGGCGCTGCGCCACCGGTGGGTTCAGTCTTGTCAAGCCTGAATTGCCCCAGGTTAGTGGAAATGTTTATATTCCTTGTTAGGTTGAATAGTGTGTGTGTGTGTGTGTGCGCGCGCGCGCGCTTTTTTACAAATAGTCCTACATTCATGTTGGGCATTTATTTAGATGAACTTTGGCAATAGGTCTAGACCTGTGGCACAACAGTGATAAAATGTATTGAAATTGTTGTAGGCTGGGCTTGGCTAAGAGGCTTGTTTGGTTACACTTTAGGCCTACTTGAGGGTGTCAACATAGGCTAGGCTACTGTAAGAATAACATGCCTGTAATATATGACATGACATGTAGCTTATTATGTGAACCAACCTTTTTATGACTGTTGTCATCAGTCATTTGTTTGTTTTTGTTTTGTAGTCTAATGTTAAAGGATAAATCTGGTGTGAATCAATCCATAGCCCTATTGTTTAAGGTCACTGAGTGCTGTTGGTTGGAAAAAGAACAAGAAAATTTGAAAGGCCTAATTGGCGCAATAATAGCATCACTCTTGAAAATTATTCTCCCCGAAAGTGATGATATTACTGCATGAATGCCGAAGTGCTCCCAAGTATAATTACGCCATACAATATAGCTATCCATTTTATCAGCTTAAAAAAAACACTACGTTTTATTTTATTTAAACATACTTTTAACCATACTTTTATTTAACCATACTTGTATTTAAATAGGGAAAACTTGGAAGTGTTTGGTTGTTTCTGTCTTCACGACTGTTTGTGTCTGGAGGAAATAATGAGCCATGCTAAGTGCTACTGTAACAACGTAGGCCTAACATAACGTGCCAGGATGATTGGGTGCACGCACAGAGATGAGAGAGGTATCAACTTGTCTAACATCAGGAAAAACCTAATTAAGTTCTACGGAAAGACGGTGGCGTGTTCCTTTCCTTTAAAGGAAAAGTTCGCTATTTTACACTTGAAGTCTTGTTTTCACCATTGTATTTCATCTTTGTATTTCATGTATTCGGGTTGACGTTTTGACACATGGTCCTCGTGCGAGAATTTTCATTGTTGCTCTGGCTTCCCCGCCCCCTTCAGAGTGGCAGCAAAGGCGCAGTGGAGAAACATGCAGACATTACAAAAACCAAATTAATGAAGTGTCACTGATATTCATGATACCATATATGGAATCTATGTATGATACTGTGCGTGTCATGTCATGTTTATGATAGGCTTATGACATAAGTAAAGCGCTTTGTCAATCACAGTGCCCCCTTATTATCTAAACTCTACAATTTAGTAGCCTAGGCTACTTAAATTAGCCCAATTGCTTAGCCTATTTCACATTGTTGAAGATTGAATATATTTTTAAAAGTCACTTCTTATATTCATTTACAGCATCAGACACACAGCACTTTAGCTTAATATGGCTACTGGTGTGTGTGGCACTGAACCTTTGGTCTTCCGTCTTCACGAGGGAGCCCCTGAGCTTGTGCGAGAGGTGCTGCTGGAGAGAGGATGGGAAGAGTTTGAGGAGCAGCAGCAGGATGAGGGCGACTGGAACCTTTACTGGCGGACATCTGCCTTCCGTAGCTCCAACTATGAGAACATCATGCCTTGGCAGAGGCTCAATCACCACCCAAAAACAGTGGGCATCACCCGCAAAGACTGGCTGGCACGCAATATGAGGAGGATGAGGGGCACATTTGGCTCTGCACTTTACAACTTTAGTCCAACAGCCTTCAATCTTCCTAACGACTACGTTAGATTTCTAGAGGAGTACTCAAGGCACCGTTTAGTGAATGGGGGCAAGGGTGCTTACTGGATATGCAAACCAGTGGACCTGTCCAGAGGCAGAGGTATATTCATTTTTGAAGACATTAAAGAGTTAGTTTATGACTGTCCTGTCATTGTACAGCGATACATCAGCAATCCCCTTTTGATCTCAGGCTATAAATTTGACCTTCGGATATACGTTTGTGTGAAGAGCTTTTGTCCTCTAATCATCTATATATATCAAGAAGGCTTGGTTCGTTTCGCAACTGAAAAATTCAACCTTGGCGCTCTAAACAACCTCTTCTCTCATCTAACCAACACTAGCATCAACAAATTTGGTCCTTATTATTCAACCGATAAAGAACACATAGGACAAGGTTGTAAGTGGACTCTGGGCAAATTCCGCTGCTTTTTACAGACCCTGGGAATTAATGAGCTACTGCTCTGGCAAAAGATCAACAACATTGTGACGCTCACTCTCCTTACCATCGCCCCAACCATTCCCTCCAGTCCAAACTGCGTGGAGCTCTTTGGGTTTGACATCTTGATAGATGAAAACTTCAAACCATGGCTGCTGGAAGTCAACTACAGCCCTGCTCTATCCCTCGACTGCTCTGCTGATGTGACTGTAAAAAAAGGCCTCATCAATGACCTCATTGACCTTTTGAACTACAAGCAAGTTGACTGCCTTCGACAGGGAGGTTACCTGAGACAAAAGTACAAGACCCCGTGTTATTTAGGGAGCCAGATTGTGCATGCCAAAACCCCTCCAGTTCTCAGTTCCAGGTCTCTCTATGAGTCGTGCTGCAATGAGAGGTGTCTGAGCCAGTCCTGTCTGTGCAGCATTAGACCCTCACAGGAGGCCTGTGCTACAGCACAGCAGCCACAACAGCATTCAAATGAGAACTTAAATTGTGCGCTGAAGTTGATGTTGAGATCGAGTTTGAAGCCAGCAATATGTTCTGGCAGTAGGAAGAAGCGTTCACTTTACTTGCAGAAGCCAGATCTTCTCAACTGTTCTAAGACAATGAATTCAGAATCTGAGAGTGAAGATGGATCATGGGCTTCATCTGATATGTTGAAAGATAATTCAAAGACAGGATGCTCTGTAAAGTTACCATCAATTCATGGACGTAAATACAAGTCCCCTATGTATCCTTGGGATAGCAATATTCAAAACAACACTGTGCCTCCATGCCGTGTAGGAGATTTCATTCTGACATTTCCCTTTAATGATGTAACTCTGAAAGCCTCACAGAAGAAGCTTAATATTAAAACAGCCATACAGGAAGTTCACAAACTCACCAGCCAGCTCATGTCTTCTTCTAATCATAAAGGAAAACAAAGAAAGGAGCACCACTTTCAGGGGAGATGACAAGCTTGAGTCACTGCTCTGGGGACCAAGAAACCCTCCACCTCTGAGCGAGTGCTGCTTTAAAACTTGACCAATCATTTATATTATATTGTACAACACAGAACTGCTTGGAAAAAGACATAACAAGATCTTGCACTTTACATGGCCAATAAATAACCCACAGCTTGCTCTCTTTCTCTCTCTATCGTGGTGTCTGATCTTTGTGAAAGCAGAGAAGTGTAAGGTCAGGTCACAAGGTCACCAGTCTTCCTGAATACCGTATCTCTGTCACAGGTAGGATAGTCATATGCCACTACATGAATAATGACTTACCTTAGCCTTACTAATGCAGTGGATTCAGTAAAAAAAAGAAAAGATCTGGCTTGGTCTAATGAAACATGCTTTAATTTTGCAAAACTAATATTTAGCAAAATACGGTATCTTATGAATACGGACAGTGATGCTTAGGGTTTTTTTGTTTATGACTGCGGTATTAGCAGTTGCCTTGCCATATAGTAGAACACTGAACTTTTGTCAATGTTAGTTTCATCCTATTCATGAGTTTACATGTTCAAGCTTGTTGCGTTGTTAATCCTTCAATGGTGTGACAGTTGTCTGTATCTTGTGTGAACACAGGCTGTATGGGGTTGCCAGAGATTAGTCTGCACAATGTCATGGAAACAACTACTGTATTGTTTGGACCAGAAGTTTCTAGAACATGAAGGTAATGGCTGCTTGCTCAGAGAAACAATCATCAGTCTATGATTTTATTATATGAGTTTATGATATGACTTTAAGTGATTCAGAAATGTCAAATTTTAAAGTAGTGTTAGAGAGGAGCACTAAATTGCTGACTAATTGAGATTTGACACAACATTTCAGGGATTGACTGTAGTGAATAAATATAGAAAACAAGTGCAGATCATCCAAGAACATAATCCAAATTTGAAGATTAACTTTTACAGATAGTAATGAGTTGAGACATAAAACATTTCAGTGCACTATGTAAGTGGTAGCTATGTGCACTACATGAGGAACTATGGAAGTGCAATTTAATAAGTTCCTTTCTTGTAATCAGTTTCACTGTGTTCATAAATTATGAATGAAGCAAACTACTGAAAAGCTAAATCAAGTTTTAACACTTATGTATGTGCAAAAGAACAGCAGGTATCTTCATTACAGTGGTATGAATTAGTAATGACAGCCTGAATCCATTATCTGACACTGGGCTTTGTTCCCCTACATAAATAATTCCTGCCATGGTTAAGGACCGCTTCAAAACACATTTCACACTTGGATAAGTTGATAGGAATGAAATATATCTGCTGCTGGCCTAGAGAGATTTCCACTGTAAAGAATTTTAGACAAACACAACAGAAAATATTTCAGATATATTTTAGATGGCTGTTGTCCAAAAGATATGCAACCACAAGGTCTGTGTCAGGGGTTGATTGTTCAATTTAGCACACAACATCTGCATATGGTGACCTTTACAATGTTTAAAATTTTATTTGTCAGCTTTGAATTGCACAGGTCTATAAGTGACACAGGAGCTTCAACATGTCTACTTGATCTTGTTTCTTACCCTGCTGTCCATGTGAAGAAGTCAAATTCTTTTACATGGAAGTATGATATGCACTCTCATGTGTCTATGAAAGCTTGATTAAGTGTCACATTTCGACCCTTTAGTGATCTCTGCTGTTTTATCACTAACTATCTGAGATCAGAGCTCTGGGTCATACAAGTGTTCTTGTTGTACCATACCATAGCAAGGTTCAGTGGGCATTTCCCACATTGAACAGGTAGAACCAGTAGAAATTCAGCTGTTCTTAAAACAAATAAGTGGGTATTCCCATTTGAAAATGTTCTTCTTTAAAAAATTTTAGGGGCTTTCAAGTGTTTTTATCCAGAGGATCATTTTTGTGGTATGCCTAAAAGAAGGAGAGACAAATGTTTATCTCACAAGCTTCTTAGGCTGTGTGGTTGGGTTGGTACATTTTCGGTTTGTACCCACTAAACCATTCAAACATACAGTATAGCTGATATTGAACACTATGTATTAGGGCCAAGACTGAGAAAAAAATACATCCAGAATCATTTCAGTTTGCCTTGTGTGTAATGGTGGTGATGGTGATAGCGCATGTACAGACAAGTGCTTTAGTCGAGTGCTGGCAAATGTCACTCACAAAAATCTGACAAATTTGTAAGTCACAGTGAATAGTTTTCAAACACCCTTGAGGGAGAGAATGAGGCTATGAAGGATTGTATTTGTCATTCTTTGTCATTGTCATTCTTTTTCAGCCACTAGATGGAAATCTTGAGATCCGTGTAGGTTCGCAGGCAAAATATTGTCTGACCAACCCTAATACTTGGCCAATTTGCAAAGTAATCAGGACTGTAAAATTTATGTGATATTAACATAAAGATATGTCATCACATTATAATATTTTGATGCCAATGCAATAGTCAATGTAATAATCAATCTAATAGGCCTAGGGCAGCAGGGTATTTGCAAATACAGTGAAGGAGAGGCTCCTTCTAAATAACCTCTAAAGGCCAGTTCAAACCAAAGATTCGCAACAGTCCTAGACGGTTGCAGAGAGGAGTTGCGGTGGTGTGAATCAAAAGTTGCAAGGAGTTGCAAGCAGTTGCAGGCCGTCGCAAAAGATTCAACATGTCAAATCGCAGTTGCGGAGTTTTTGAACGTTTTAGCAAGTTGCTGGTTTTTAGAATGTTGCAGCTCGTCTCGTCGCGGATCTTTGGTTTGAACTGGCCTTAAGGCTAGCAGCTGCAGCTTTTAGTGCCTGCATGTACAGTAGCTCTCCAACAGTACATTTAATTACAAATGAAGAAGGTGGAATCAATTGATAATTAAAGAAAATCTTTAAAAGGCATAATTTAGAATGTATTTGATATACTGCAACTACTGTACTGTATTTAGTAGGCTACCATGGCAACCAGGGAGAGAACTATTAACCCTTAAAGAGTAATGGGTGTGAAGTAACATGGGATGTTGATGCCATCAGTGCTAGAGATTGTTGTCGTTTTATGAAACCAACCTAAAAATTCACATCATATGATATAAAACTTGGCAACACAAACATACTGTATATGGACCATGTCAGATGTTTTTTTTTTTTTTTTTTTTTCATCACACTGAAATACTTGACAAACCAGACAAGGAAACATGTTATGATTAGGATAGATATTATTATTGAGAATGTGTATAAAACAAACTCGAAGTCAACACCAACATGAGGACTGGAAATTAAAAAATGATCATGATATACCAAAATCAAATCATAGTTATGCCAGCAAAATAATAATTAGAATTTTTTGCTGAACCTGTCGAAAAACAAATCTCATTTCTACAGTTAGATAGAATAAAGAAAAGGTGTTCATTTCAAATCTGTAAATTTGTGAATTTCTCTTCTCCATTGATACATATGTTTATAAAATGTTTATAATTATATTTAATTTATTATTTATAAATATTTACAGCTTAGATATTTGGCATTTTTGTATCTGGACTTTACAACTACAATGAGTTATAAAACATGTTAAAAAATGATTGGATACAAACATTCCAAATAAGACACAAAAGTCCACATCTAAAAATAGCAAATAAAGACACAATTCTGAGTAAACATTTCTAAGTAAAAGTGGTGATATATTGGAGAATGTTACACAATCCATGCCTTTGAAACACTGTCAGTTCCTATGAAGTCATTAGAGAAGAGAAAGAGGCTTAACCTGAAAACCTCCTTAATCCATTATGCATTGCTCCTCCTCTTCATCACCTGCAGCAGTAAATCCTGGTTTCCATTGCTCAAGGTGCACTTAGGGAACCACCATGCATAAATCTTATTGGACACCTCCCAGCACTGCTCCTGTCAATCAGTTAGTCTCCAACCTATGAGAAATCAGAGGAGGTCCAATGTAAGTGCAAGGGGAGGATAATTGGGGCAGCAGAACAAGGGCTGTAACTGGGCAACAGCCCAGGCCCAGCCTCTGTGAAACAAACAGGCGAAGGCTAATTTCAGTAGGGATTACTGTAAGATTAGCAGTTGGCCCTCTCTTGTCAGATCTTTGTAAGCAGATTTAATACAAACGAGTGGGTGTCAGTTCAGGGCTCAGTGGAGTTCAACAGAGGATGATGCCCATGTTGTGGTAAAATCATTATGCTCACCCAAAGCTTGGGCACAAACTGAGGCACGGAAGTAATTTATGACATATTGATCTTACGCTCTCTGAGTTAGGTTTCACTAGCATACATAAAAGACAGTTTTAGAGATATATTCTTAATGTACTGTCCATGAAGTAAATGTATGTCCTGTCTATGATTAAAAATAAGCTCAGCACTTGTGATGTTTCAATGTAGAATAATTTTTGTACACATGTACCACATTCCCCTGAAATTCATATTCTAATATTCCCCTTAAATACTCTACACACACCTTGCTTTCACTCTCCTTTCCTGGTCCATGACCCAGTTTACTATTTCACACAAACTAATGGTGTTAATGGTATGGAATGTAAATAAACCCGACTACTGTTATCTAGAAGGAGAGCTATGCCTGTCATTCAGTCAAGAAAAAACTAGGCGTCTCCCTCATGAACCCAGCTGCTGTACGTCTGATGCCTTGTTCAAGAATGCAGAGAGAGCATAGGCTATCGTGAGAAACAACTATTCACTCACGTGCTCAAGGTAGACTATAGCGTGCTAAGAGCTGCAATAAGAATTAGGCGTTTGGTTGCTTTCATGCCAATGCAAAAGGCATTGAACAACAAGTACTTGATGTGACATACAGAACTGCTGAAGACTACACAGTGAAGTCAGATATGTAGGTTAAATTTTATTTAGGCTACTTCATCAGTCTTGTCCTGTGCAGCTTCAATCCTGACAAGATATGAAAACTATGTGTGACCTTTCTCTTTCTACTGCCACTATAAAAGATTGCATCAACAGTGAGTGAGATTCCCTCACTGATCACAGCTAATGAGCCGAAGGAACGTTGAGGCGTCATGTATATATGTGATGTACTACCGTTATCAAATTTTTCATTTTCACGGGAGTTGCCTGCAGCAATCATGTTGATGACAACTTGTTTACTAGAGGAATACCCTGGACAAACAGGTTGATCCTGTATGTTAGACAGCCAACATCTGTTGTCTTAGAGTATAGTAAAAGTCCTCAAAGGATGATGACCTACAAAGACCAATCTCTGAATAACTTTCAGTATCTTTGAAAATTGTGGAAGGTTAAATTGGGATCTTGCAAACTGTTTAATAGTTCATACAGAGTTTCTGGATTGCCAGATCACTGCTAAAAAGTTGAATGTGAAATAAAAATAGAATTGAAATATTTACAGACATTTGAGAAATAAATTCGATTTTTTGGAACATTGGTTAAAATGTAACCAATTAACAATGTGTCAGCTCCAGAGCTGGACTCGTGTACCTGTATAGCTGCTAGTTTAAGCTGAAATCAGTTACTTACTCTGCACTGGTGGCGTTGGGTTCAGCTGGGTTCAGCTTGGAAGTTGTAAGTAGCTGTTCAGTTTGAAGGGAGCTGGGTGCCCGCTGTTCTGAGGAACTGCGTCTTTGGAAGCTCTGCAGGCCTCGGTTCATAGGTAGTCTCCCACGGGAGGCCTCTCCCCAGGGGCGAGGCAGGGTGGAAGTGCAGGATGGTGTCCTAGAGGTCTGGTCTTGACAGAAAACAGAGCGAGCACTGGCAAATGCTACAGATGTCAAGGCAGGGATGTTTCCATCACTATTGCTGTTCTCCCTTGTCCACCTTGAGGTGGGAGGTGAAGGTGCCCGCCACTGGCCTCCAGAGGGGTAGGAGGGAGGCGTAGGGATAGTGTGGCACACTGAGGGGCAAGAAGGTGGCAGCCGGGTTCTGGACACAGGAGGTGTTGTTGGTGGGCAGGCCTGGGGGCTTGAAGTATCACCATCACCTGCATGGTCACTGCTGCCTTGTCTTGATCCAAGCCCAGCTGGAGGAGCAGATGCACTCCAGGTGCTATCCTGGCATCTCTTGGCTGAAGTGCATACAGAATCACGCAAATGGAGAGTCTCAGTCTGGTCTCTTTCAGCATCTGCATCATGTAGCTGATCCTCCACAGCATCTGTTTTAGTTGGACAGGCTGGAGACAGGCTTAGGGAGCCTTGGTGGATGGTTCCCCGATTAGGCAGTACAGTCATGGACTGTACAGATGCTCGGAGTTTCTGGGACACACTTGTTTTCTGGCATGCTGTGGAACTACCTGACCTGTTTCCCCCTTCTTCCCCATGACCCAGAGAACCCTTTGTCATCTCAAAGGAATCGTCCATCAGTACCTCTGGGGGAGGTGGAGGAAGGCTGTCCACATCTAGTTCATCATGTCTGTCAGGGTGTCTTGAGTGTACCCCATGATTTTTGTTGCTGGGGCCATCAAAACTTGTCTGTGCATTGGAGATCATTGGGAAACGGCATTTCCTGTTTATTTTCACATGAGGAGGAACAGACGGTTTCTCTTCCACTCCATTACTGAACGTTGTGATGAGTCTTTTGACTGCATGCCGACCTGGAGGCACAGGGGCCATCATAGGAAATGTGGTGGATTGGCCACTGGCCCTCATGGGCCCCCTGTCAATACTCTGTCCTCCTGATGAGTGTCTTCTCAACTTTGCCTTTAATGAGCCCATTCCAACAGTCCCTCGCATACTCTCCACATCTCTCCCAATCCTCTCCTGCCTATGGCTTAAATCCTTCGGATATATATTGGGCTCAGCTGAGGAGTTCTCATTTTGCCAGTATAGGTGGTCCATGGAGCGGGTACGACGTGGGCCTCTCAATTGGCCTGGTCTGTGTTTTGGTTTGGTAATGTCTGCTGTTTTTGGGCGGCTTGATAGCTTTTGTTCTTTGGGGAGATTTTGTTTTGATGCTTTGATATTTGACTTTTGATTGTGAGCTGGTAAAGAGGAGTTAGAGAACCGCCTGTCTGCACTTACAATTGTATCTTGTTCTCTCATCGCCTCTTCATCTTCTCCCTCTTCCTCCTCATCATCTTCTTCCTCGTCATCATCATCTTCCTCATCTTCACCATGTGGTAGAAGTATACTGTGTGTAGCACTCGGAACACCAGATGACGCGCAGCTCTCCCTGTGCTGGCGATGTCGTTCTGACCCTGTGAGGCTTTCATTCTCCCCTCCAATACCACTGTCCTCACTGTGCAAGGCGGAATCCTCCGCACCAAGCTTGCGCACAGCAGCTGCCTCCACACGGGCCAGCACCTGCTTCAAACGACTCTCGGCAGCCCTCTTCGAATTCAACTTCTCTCCCAACAGCCCTGAGAGGGAGGCGAAATATTCTGTGGCCTCCTCAAGTGCTGAATCGCCCAGGCCCGTTACAGATTCTCCCACCAAACGCATCTTCTCAGTTGAGTGCTGAAGAAGCTGCTGAAGCAGGTCTGGAGGTGGTGGCCCATGGGAGCCCTTGTCCACACCACCCGGATTCGCACTCAGGACTAGATGGGTTTTCATCAGGGCAGCAGGCCAGGCCATGTGGTCTCCATGCTCCTCAAGCATCTTCTCACCCTCCTTGGCCATCTCCTCTAAAGTTTGGTTGATCTCATCGTAACGCATTGCCACTATGGTCACCATTGGCTGGAGGGAGAGTTGAGTTTGGGCCGCTTGGTCCAGTAGACCCAGCAATGTCTCGTATTTAGTGATATTTGGATTAAGGTAAGCATAGGCAGCCTGGTGGGCTTTCACCATATCTTCAGGCAGCTCAATTTTCGCCTGGATAAGGGAATTCTTTTTAAGCTTATCCTTTGACTTCACTTTCTTTCCTCCCTTGGTTTTCTTTCTTCGTTCACCTTTCTCTCGTGGTGGCTTACCTTGGGGCTGTTGTTCCTCTTGTGATAGTTTCTCATTGATGAGGGAATTTACATCTGTTTTCGGTGTGCATTCCTCAATCACCGAAGTTGTATCAACAATCACTTCACCCAGAGAAGATCTTTTCCCCTGAGAGATTACATGGCCCTCGCCAACATCTTTTCCGGACCCACAATCAGCAGTAGATTTGTCTATGACACTTTGTTCACTGCTCTGAGTGACTGCAGTTCCATTGTCAGAACTCTCACATGGTGCCATTAGAGCCTTTTGTTGGGGGCTGGATGCCCCACTGAAAAGTTTACCCCTTGATGGAGAGCAACCCATTTTTGCCAGTAATTTTAGTCAAATTGTGGTTTTAAAGCAAAACAAAACAAAACAAATAAAAGAGCAAGGCTTCAAGGTGACTTACAATATAGCTGCAAGCATAGAATTTGTTTTACCCACTCCAAGTTTCCATTGTTTCATCAGCATCTAATCCCCTGTGGCAGTCTTCTTTCTGCAGAGAGGGAGTGTTGTTACCGGCCCGATTCAGAGTAGAAATTTCACTAGGTATCAGAGCACATTGTCAGATAGTCAGTTCCTCCACTGCCTTAGTGTTCCCACCGGCATGTCCAGTCTCAGGTCAGTGTCTTCAGACCAGGTATCTCAGCAACAGTGTGCGGTTCTCTATTCCACTGAAAAGGTGAGTGCACAAAGAGGATTGGAGTTCCCCTTCTCACAGGTCCAAACCCTTTGCATGCAACAGATGGTCATGTTAATAGCATGAGGCCCATACGTAAGACCTTAAGCCCATCAAGGTAATCAGGTAGCCTGTCAGATTGCTTTTTCTGGTTTTAAGTCCCATCTCTATGTGTGGTCTGATCAGAGTTTGGTCATGTAGAGGAGAAGACAAACAGAGTCTTGGAATTGATTGGATTTTTTTCATTCAGTATTTAATGAATATAGAACTTACATCCCTGATACGCAACACGCACACACACACCAATACTTTCACTATACTTAAGGAAAGCCTGTACACTTATACATAAGGAAAGTAGCTTTCACATGAGTATGTGAGGTTTCACTTTTTCGGAGCCCCCACTGACTTTTCACCACCCCATAGCTCAATGCCCACCCAGTTCTCTGAAGGGCTTATTTTGTGTATGAGTAGAAGTATAAAAGACACAATAAATTCCTTTTTGGTTATATGGTCAGTATATTTCATTTTATTTAGCAAATTTAATAAAAATGGCAGCCTTATGAAATTTAAATATTTGTTGTAATATTAATTCATATTGTTTACCAAATGTAAAGCTAAATTTAATTCCGAATTACTGGCACTACATCCTGTGGTATACAGAGCTGCCAACAAAGGAACTACCAATTATGTTTTATCAGAAAAGTGACTGAATGACGTGTGGTTGACTGGTGACATTTTTCTCTTTTGAGATACGCTTGTAATCAGGCAAACATCCAAATACATTAGCACAAACACCCACATCTACACTCACACTTACAGGCAAGCACGCATTCACCACAACAACTTCCTTAATCTTGTTGACCATGCCAAGTCACAACAAGGTCAAAGAGTCACACGTGCTGACAACAGTGTGCTTGAAACATGAAAATTCCCAAAGTATTCTGTTCAGTTCTGATCTTATCTAATTAATCTGGTATGTTACTTTGAATGCTTTCAGTTTCTTGGGTGAAACCAACAATCACTATCTAGCTACCATACCAGCTCAACAGTCTGTATATGTGTGTTTACGATCTTCCTGTAAGTAGTTCATCTTGATTTTCAGTCTGTCAGTGTTTTCCCTCTAATCACACATAGACTCATAGAATGGCAATGGCACATCCCAGTGCTACATGAGCCATCATCTAGATTAAATTGACCATATTATATTTAAAATGCTCTACAGTTTTAAAATTGTGTGTGGCATAATCATTATTGTCTTCATGACAGATTTTAAAAATGAGATGCTCAGCCACTTCTTATTTTGTATTTTATTTTTTTTAATCAATAAACCACCAAGTTATAAGATCCCGTCATCAGAGAAAGAGCAAAGTTCATGTTATATACAGTACTCCCCTCTGGGTTTTATTTACGAAATGTTAAGAAAAATGTTTCTAGGAAATTGCTTCCAATCTCTCTCTCATCTAAGTTTAGTTGTTTGAGAAATCCTCCAGTAGAAATACAGCCAGATAGATCACTGTCAGAAATGATGTTAAAGGCACACTATGCAAGCCTCCCCCCTACAGGCGGCGATTTATTTAAAATAAAGCAACAAGATTGTACATTCTCACCAATTCATGTGGATTACTCTTCAGACCAAAGCATACAAACCAACAATCATCATTTTTGTTTGACTATGACGCTGATATATTAACCTAAAAACGTAGCATAGTGTACCTTTAATAACATTGTGGCCCACATGAGTTCAGCAGGCTTTCGTTTTGGGTATGACTGATGAATGGAATAATGATGCCAGCCCTAGAGGTACTGTATAGGTAATAACACTTTGATTCCTCTACCTTCATTTCTCTCCTGCCTTGTATTTAATTCAATGAGGGAATAAAAAATGAATACAAATTATGACTGAGATTATTATAAATCCATCTATATTATTTTAATAACATCTGGTAAATAGAAAAGACATGTTACATGTACAGTATAATGTTTACCCTAAAATAAAGTGTAAGCTTAGTGTAACCTTATTTTGTAAAAAAGTGTATTACATACTTACAATAGAGCAAAAAAAATGACAAATATCATCAGATATCAAATATTGTACACAAACAATGTGGAAAAAACACACCTGCACATCATGCTAACATCTAACACCCAGGCTACATAGACTGGCTTCTTAGTCTCTGTCGTACTGCCATGCCTGGTGCAGTATGACCCTGAGGTGCTGTTATAACAGAAATAGACTGAGCATGGCTCAGGCTGAGAGAGAAATCTTCTGCTGCTGATCTCGTTGATTCAGGAGAAATAGAGGTCTGGGAGAGACTTGTGGTACTTTGTGGCAAAAACCCAGAATCTGTCAGTGATGGTGTGAAGGAGGGAATGGTAAACCTTACGGATTGGCGTGATCCAGCATCCATCTCTGAGTCATTGTTAATACCAGAGTCAATGGAGGCACGGTGTCTAGACTCAGAGAAGGTGCGCAGGCGTTCCCTCATTCTCACAGATGTGTGTTTGCCCCAGATGGCTCTGTAGCATTTGGGGATGAAGAGACAGAAGATGATGCCATAGTTGGAGACCAAGATGGCGGAGGCCTGTACGATGGGGCGAGACTCATTCCTGGTGATGTAGATGGGGATAAAGCAGAGCCACACAAACAGGTGGAT
>JASCQY010000048.1:2071018-2084285 GCA_030264315.1 Sardinella tawilis
TCAGCAGGATATGGAAGCACTTTCACTTTTGCCAAGGAGAAAGAAGAGCGCATGCGGCGGAGTGTCTCGGAGACGTCTAAAAATTCTGTCCATTAGACTACGCAACATTAGACACCGATAAGCAAATAGCGATCACTTACAGTTCGCTTCTTAACCTCTTTCATTTAATTTGTGAAGATTGTCAACTTTTTTTTGCGCTGTAATCTGCATTTGGATCGGCACCCCTTAGCACCCCCAACTGAAATCATCTTCCCACAGCCCTGATACCTTCTGTTTTGTTTGAGCAGTTTTGCCTTTGAGCTTGAGAACTTTCTAGCTACAAGGCACACTGAACCCTCCAAAGCCTTCAGAACATTATTATTTCTGTTAGAACACATAAGTTGGTGTTTGATGGTAATTTATCAGCCCTTCACGTAATTATGTGTCGTCCATTCATCTGAAGATAATGTGAAAACATAAAAAAAAAATCTGATAAAAAGGATACCTGAAAGAGAGATGAATGAGTATAATGTCACATTAAACATTATTGAAACTACCCATATAGTAAAGTAAATTGTGTTTAGTTTTATATTTTCAATTTTAGCCAAGTGTTTTTGTTTATAATGGATGTTTGGTATCATATCGTGCTTTTAGAAAAAATGCAGCGCAACTGTGAGATAAGAGAGGTGCTTGATTATATTCTACTGTAGACTTTCTACTTGACTTCTGACAACGCAGTTGATTACTGCAGGATTCTGTTCGCACCCTACGACCTTGACCAGCGACCCTGCCCTACTATCTCTCCCTGCTGCATTCACCTGTATATCCTTCAGGCTAATCCCACCCAGAGCTTCCTCAAGATCCGTCATTATATTGAAATTACCTGTGCTTCAGGTACACGCTGTATCTGCTTTGCCACCTCCTTGATGCGTAGCTCACTCTGCTCATGGTCCAAGTAGTGTGGAATGATCTCTTCATATGCAACACACACTCCAACCTCCTCTGTATTCTTCAGGAAACTCTGGTGGACTCCCCTACCGTAGTCATCATCCATAGAGACCAGACCAACCCAGTTCCATCCAAAGTGTCTGATGAGCTGTGCCATGGCCTCTGTCTGGTGTACATCGCTGGGGATCACCCGGAGGAAGCTGGGAAACTGTAGCTTATCACTCAGTACTACTGCAGAGGCCGTGGTGCTGATCTGAAGGACAGTTAAGATTTAATGACAAAACAAATTTGTCATTTACTGTATATAAACAACAATACTAGCCTAGCCGCGCTATACACCCCTATCGGCAACAAATGTAATTCTCTGCCGGGGACGTCTAGGGACTCTTTATAAGGCTTATTATGGGATGTTTCCTACGACTGGCCAATGAATCAGCGTGAAGCATAGAGTCAGAGGGCGGGCGTAACAAACAAACTCCCCTATTCTCTAGTTTCCGGCACTCTAGGTAGGTTACTACGTCAGCCTACTCGTTGTGCTGACTGGTTATATCTAACCAATTGCTGCAGAGAGATTTGAATGGCAACCTTTTAATTCGCATTCTCTCCCTATTGAAAGTCCCTAGATCCAAACGTCGTTTAGACGTGGGCATAGCGCGGCTAGGCTACAACAATACACATTCAAAAGGTATGTACATTTGTGCATTTTCTCACCTGAGGGAAGAGATAAACGCTGAGAAACTTGGCCACAGGGATGGTCAACAGAGAGTACCGTGCCCCAAGGATAGCCTTAACCTTTGGGCGGTACTCAGAGTAGTCATCCATGACCGGTAAAGAACCATTGGTTGACAGCATGTGTTCCACACAGTGGAGAGCTTTGGTGGCATCTGCACAGGGGTCACACACTTTATATCCAAGTCGAACACCAGGGAGGAAGCCTGAGTCATTGATGCTGTCAATGGTGTAGATGGCAGCCAGCATTCGGACGAAAGGGAGCAGGTCAAAACTAGCAGAGAAAAAAGCAGATCAAAGATGAGATGAAAGGCTTGAACAAGAAAACCAAGAAGGAACCTTTGAAAGTGCCTTGGAGGAGACCCTCTGTGGTTCCATACTCACTCACTGCAGGTGAACTCCTCTGGTCGAACACGGTCCTGGAGATTATCCACTGTGCTGTGAGCTGAGGTGAGCATCCCTATGATAATATCTCCATCCGCATAAACCTTACACTGGGAGCTCTTCTCATCCGCCTGGACAAGCGCTGCCCATAGCAACAAGCTGAGGAGACTGAGCCACATGGTGTCCTGTGTGAGTAAGACAATGAGCCCATTTATATGATCATAATGAACCGATAACTGGCAATAATCAGGTAACTGTAATAATCTGTTTTTAGGTGTTTACGTAGAGACGGAGCCACATGGTATCCTGTGTGTGCTACGAGACTGAGAGACTGAGATAATGACACCTCTTCGTACTCTGCTCTGCTTTATAGTCTAGGAGGAGAACTGGTTCTGAGAATGCCTTTGGGTGTTTTTTTTTGTCTTCAGATAACGTCACAGAATGCTACTATGGGGAAAGTACCAGATGAGTGAATAAATACACATACCAAAGATCATGAGAGTTTTTTTTAATATATTTTTGGGGCTTTTTGCCTTTAATCCGACAGGACAGCTGAAGAGTGACAGGAGGTGAATGGGGAGAGAGATGGGGAGGGACTGGGAAATGACCTTGAGCCGACCTTGAGCCGGAATTGAACCCGGAGTCGTGGTACGGCACCCAACTGAGCTACGGCCATGAGCAAGCTTCTGATCACACTAAGAGGTTATGAGTAAATGGGGTGGTTATAGGAACAAGGAACTGATGAGTCCACTTTTACTGAATAATAAAAAATCTTAATATTCTGGAAAAGTCCAAAGTTGCTTTTTAGCTCTCACAAAAAATGCAATGAAATGTACAAATAAAACCATTACTCAAATATTTACCAAGGTTAAAAACGGCCTCAACCCTGCCTCAAACGTAACACATGTGTACCTACAGAATAGATGCACGGAAAACCCCGGGGTAATATGTAATATCCTGTGACAAAATATGTCTTACATGAATCTGATCTAATTGGTCATATTTGTTCTGCGAGGTTGAAATGCTTTCAGTTCTACGGGTGAAACTTGATCAGCATTGCATTTAAAATCAGCACTCTGCTTGTAATTTGTGATGATCACATTGTGTAGCACATCATGATTCACCTGTCACTGATTTTGATGTGTCTGAAATGTGGAGATTCATTAATGTCATTGTTTAATGTCAATGGCATATTCCAGTGCTATTATACAGATTGATCTTGTGGTGTCAATGGTATGGACAAATATGAATGTTTTCACAGTGTTCTTTAGTTTGTAGAAATTCTGAAACTTAGTAGCATTTTATATTAGTACTGATGGTCAAAATGAACACATCCGAAATTTTGAGTCAACATCAGCACAGCAGTCAGCGTTTGATGTTGGGAAGTCATCCTGTTTTTTGTTTTGTTTAATTTTTTTTTTTGTTCCAAAAGAGGGTGATTGCTACTTTCACATATGCCCTTTAAAAACAACTTGCTCCAGCTGCAACAAGAGGAACTTGTTAGAGATGGAATTTGACAGAAGTCATTCTTGGAAATTCTACCATTCTTCAGTCATTCTTGGAAATTACAATACGAGCAGGCTTATCCACAAGATCAGCCTACAGTATGCATTCTTAAACCTGAACTGATAAACTACAGTAGAATGTGAATGTACAAATCAATGTTAAAAAGTTTATGATAGGAAATATGCATAGAAACATATCATAGATTTAAGGTGCTCACCAATATATTATGTAATAATTTAAGTCATAAGTTGATGTATTTTGGGATGATAAAGAACAGCATTAGGATGACATGGAAACATTAGTTAGAGAAGTTTGGTGTGATTCAATCCAGAGGTGACTGAATGCTGTCTATAGAAAAAAGAATCAGAGCATTTGATGCAACCTAGACCCAGTAACAAACCATTAACTATTGTTAAATGAATGGGGCATAGCGAAATGAAACTGAAAGTAAAACGCTATGCCCCATTTACTCAGTGTAAGTTGCCGGTTCTATATCAAATTTGCATCAAATTTTTTCGTTCTTTTTCCTATAGACAGCATTCAGTGACCTTGAACAACAGGGCTTTGGATCGATTCACACTGAAATTCTCCTTTAAGTAGGACAATGAGCCAAATCAATTCTGTCCACACCAACACAAAATGGTTTTGGTTTACTGACTGAAAGCAAAATCCATCAAACAGGTTATTTCCTTTTTTCAATTGTTCAAATAGTTCTACCACTTCATAATATAAAAAACACTGACTTTTAAAATGCGAAAGTGTGACGGAATTTCTGAAACTACAACCATGACTTCATGGACTGCAAAACCCTGGCTCCGTTTAATTTTTTTGTGATTTTCAGGTGTTCCTTCTGCAGTCATTTACATTACATAATGAATGTAAGAATGCAATGAATGTAAGAAGGACTAACATGCTTTTGTCATTTTTTTTTTCAACTCCAGATACAACAAAGCACCAGTCTGTTATTAACACCTGTTAACTCATCCACTTGCAATTGAAATTAGATGGTTTGTCTATTTTTCCTTCTCCATCTATGTAATTGTTGACCTGCTGTTCCCAAACTAAGGG
Organism: Sardinella tawilis; assembly: GCA_030264315.1. Classification (NCBI taxonomy): domain Eukaryota; kingdom Metazoa; phylum Chordata; class Actinopteri; order Clupeiformes; family Clupeidae; genus Sardinella; species Sardinella tawilis. Next base: position 2,075,633 of record JASCQY010000048.1, read on the forward strand.
TTAGGGAAAATCTGAAGAAAAAATTTGATTGCCTAGTAAAGTTCGTCACAAAAGTTCACTGTGAGTGTAATGCAAGTGGGTAAATCAGAATTCGCAACATGGAAGACACCAGCAATTTCAGTGTTATGGATGTGAAAGCTGAAAACAATTCCTCAAATCTCATTCAAGCATCATTCAAGCATCATTCAAGTTGTATCTGCTATTTTCAAGTAGAATCTGCTATTTTATTGCCGTAATGGATGTGACAAAAAGGCCACTTGGAATTGGCCACATTTGTTATTACAGTATGTTATGCCATATATACAATTACCATTACCAAAATCTCAAACACTAACCCTATGAGTTTGATGATTTCAGTGATTGTCCCGACCCCTCTCGATTGTCAAGGTAACATTCAAACTGTTGTGTTCCTTGTAAAATTATTTATGGTAATGGCTATAAATACATTTTCTTTCATTTGAGGATTATGTTTTGTTAAGTAATTATTTTGAGTTAGATTAATTGAGGTTTACAGTGTTGTCTCTCTCTCTCGCAGCTCCATGGTAATCCAGAAATACATACTCTTATGCATGAGCCGCCATTTCTTTCTTTTTCATTTCTTCTTTAAGCCAGAATGTGTAATAGGTAAAAGGTTAGGAGATGGGTGTGCAGATGGTGTGGCTGCTCCATCAGGCGACTGACCTGGAGAGACTGGTGCTACTAGAGACAAACACATGTCTCATGTTGTTGGATTGCCAGGCCAGATGGTGGCTGGTGGTATGAGTCACATACCAAGGAGAGGATTAATTCATGATGGTTGGTCTACAGGAAGGCAGTAAGAGTGGCAGTAAGCCTGAGAGCATTAACTGAACGAAAGAGCTGTATAGTAATCACTCCTTAAGTTTTCTTTAGGCCTATTTATATGTGCTGCAGCTGCCTTGCATGTAGCCTAACTCATGCACAGACTGAGAGCCAAGGAATGTCCATAACTTGTTTACTGCCCCCTGTTGTTTCAGATTTACTGTAATGTACAGGTAAAGTGCAGACAAAAATTCTATTAGCTTGGGTACTCTTCTATGAAAAACAAACAATCCAGTAAAACACCTGTTATTTTTCATTTTGGTTCTCTGGATTAATTGGTCATTAAATGTGACCAATTTAGTGAATAATTTATTTTGTGGTTGGCCTATTAGCTTCAGCAAATTGTGTTTTAGTTCTAATGGTGAGTTACATGAAGATCCAATCCCGATTAATGCAGTAAGCCAGATGATTCTGTGAGATTCAAAATGTTTTGACTAAACTTTATATTTTTTACAGTCATTAATCTTCACCTGTGTTTTCTATCTGGATCATTCATTGCACTTGTGAACAGAAATGGCTTCAGATCGAGTTCAGACTAAAGTCAGACTTTTAAAATCAGGATTAGGCCTACAGCTCCCTCTTCAGGCTTTATTGGTGTACATCACTGTTACACATGCCTCCACTGAATCAAGCTGATAGAGCTTGTATGCGAGATGTAGCCTACACGTATGTGTATGTGAGAAGAAAGACATTCATACAAACCTTCTGAACTATCATGTTAGGCATTTTAACTGTTAAGCATAATCTGAAAGAGCGCTGATAAACAAATATAAAGTAATAATAGTCAAACAATTTAGACAGTAAAGAGAGTCTAATAATTATGTTGATCTCTGTCCTGTTTCCTTCCCCAGCAGAGTCATCCATACACACAGCAGGGACAGTAAAGTTAAGGGGAGGAGAAGCTTAACTCTCGTAATGGACACTTTATGTACTGTAGGCCTACCGAATTCATCCATTGATAGAATGAAATGGGCCAGGAAAGTAATGTCAAACTGACAAACGTCTCCAGCACCGATTTAAAAGAATGTCAGGAGCCCAAACATTACACAGACCTGATTGCTCACTGCTATGAATGTGCCACCAGTCAATGCCTGACAGCCTCATTCTGTCCCTGATGTTCCAAGACAACACTGTACCCCACCACACCGATGGGGATATCAGTTCGGTTCCATCGGTTCCACTATATATTTTTTTATTTCTTTTATATTTTTTTTCATTTTGTGTTTGTATCAATCAATTGGTCTTGTTGTTTCTTTTCTCTTCTTTGTGTATGGTGTCCTTGAGTGTCTAGAAAGGTGCCTTTAAATAAAATATATCATCATTATTATTATTGTTGTTGTTGTTGTTGTTCAACATCAGGCTTTCTTTGAAGCAGATGATCAAAGGATGCAGATGATAGTTTATGACACTGTGGCCAGACCCTGAGTGCCTGATAACAACCAGACCATGACAGGCTTCAGTGAGATGAGAAACCCTCAGGGGTTTTTGTGAATGTAAACTGTTCAAGCTGTAGTATGCCTATTGCCTTTGCCAATTACGTCAAATAACACTAGCCTACTGCCCATTTATCTGGATGCGATCATTCTCTGAGTGGATTCTGCTTCACAAAAGTGCACAACTGATTAATTTAGTAGATAAAAGGAGAAATCTGGTGTGGATCCATCTACAGTATATTCCTGTTTTTTGACATTGCTGAGAGCTGTCGATCGGTACAGTATGAAAATGAGAGAATGTAGCACAACATAGACGAATTCACTGTAGCAGCTTTAACTGATATAATAGGTTCAGAGTACTGAGAGTAGTCATTTGACAGAAATTACACAATCTGTTTAGCAATTTAATATATCAAACTCATCTCAGTGAAAATCTAAAAATTGTGATGTCTAAAAAGGATAGGCCTACATCTATCTAAGTTTATTACATATTCTGTAAAAAAAACAGGACCATTAAAATCCTTGAAACCCTCCTGTGGATCCTGGTTTCAGCAAATCTTTACATCCTCTTCATCCTGTTCCTCAAAGCAATTGTGATCTGTTGGTGAAGGATAACGCCTTCCTCAATGGGAGAAAAAAAGTTATGTCATAGTCTTTAGTGATTGATCATTAATCTCAGTATTACTGCAACAATTAATTTGAACAACCCTGTTAGTTTAAGGGAGAAATATTTAATCTTAAAGGTGCACTATGAGATCCTGCATGATTTCACGTCTGTTGACGTTCCACGTAAACAGACAAAACGCTAATCTCAAATTCATCTTACTAAATCAACTTTTCTCACAGCCCACCACCCATATGTGGATGCTCACTAATCCCCACTCCCTCCCCTAACCATTTTGTTGGTCTTTGGCTGAAATGTGGTTTGTTTTGTTTTGGTGCACAGCCTGTGCCCTAGTGTTTTTTTTGACATATTACAGCCTCTGTGTTGTTTCAAGAGACCGGACTTTTTCACAATGTATTTAGGGGGCAGGCAGCAAGGTGATCAAGGGGAGATGCCTATGTATTGTAAGAAAAATTTAATTGTGGTAAAAACTATGCAAGATCTCATAGTGCACCTTTAATGAAATGCTACTGACTATGGGACATATCTGTAACATGATTCATGTCATGATTCTGGCCCAAAGAGTTCTAGCTCACAGGAATGAGAATCAGAATTAAGATAAAATATCCAAATGTAAAATAATTCTGGTCACTTGTATGTAAAAGATATGGCTGATGAGCCATGATGAGCCATCCATGAAACTTGGATAAAAATCTGTCAGCAACAGTAATGTCCATGACATTCTCAGCAATCAGATACTTAGTTGGTTTCAACAATTTAAATTTAAGACGTCTGTGTGGCATGACTGAAATCTTGATAACACTGTAACTGATGGAGTCTTCATAATGGTGTCTTGAGCCTGTTATAAACATGTCACCACACATATAATGAACATTAATGACACTTAATTCATGTTTATGATTGTCATCAGTGTCATTTGGTTTTTGGAATGCAGACTTTGGGATGCAAACATTCCAACCTCAATGTTTTGAAGCAACCTAACATAGCTCGAAAAGACAGGGTCAGAAGCCCTGAAGCTGCAGCTGTTCATCCGGATGTAGCCTACTCAGAAAAAGCTGTCGGTCTCTCTTTCTTCCCAAACACAGAACAAAACTTAGGGAGACACAAGCTAGTACGTATTTCTGCAACATGCTGGTACAATGTGTATTCATTTCATTAAGGACAAAGAACAACTGATTTGGGCAACCTGTTTGGTTCTCACTGCTGATAGGCAAATTAATGCAAGTCAACAGGACCTGGCCAAAAGCTGGCTGGCCCTCAGTTTTACCGGTCTGTTAGAGAGTAGAAACCTGTTTTTTTTTTTTTTTTCAAAAGTCTATACAGTGAATTACAGTGAACAAGGTGCAGAGTCAATATGGTTTTTAAATAGTTCATTTACTTAGTGAGTGGCATAAAAATACAAACAAATAGTCAAATATTAATGGATATTGTCAACTTCATTCCAGTGGAATATTACTGTAGGCTAATTGTAAGGCTAGCACCATATTTCCAATGCACGTAGCCATAGTCAAACAGAGAAAGGGCCTTGGATCTATAACAAAAACATTCTGATATTCCTTCCAAGTGTACAAGCAGTACACATGATTGACCCTGATCTGAAATTGCATGTTAGGCCTACACCAGGTTGAGGTAAGTTGTATGATGGTAATGCAAGAACAGTATATCTTAAAACAGGTAAAAACAATTAAAAATTCTTCATCCATTGTTGCATATTAGTCTCTTCTGAAATTAGATTAAAACATTTCATAAATTAACAGTTTTATAACTGAACAATTCATGTCACACTGATGTCAGTTACTGTTGAGCAATGATTAATCCTCATTCAGATGAATTTAGCCCCAAACGTCAATTCATCGCTATGGAGGTCATTAAAGCATGCTCTACTTACACATTACATACTTGGCATGCTTCAACAACAATAAATAGGCAAATAGGCAAGGAAAACAATGTCGTAATGGACTACAATACTTTCAACTTTCCACGCTGTTTGCATGACACTGGGAGAGGCTTCAAAGAGGAGGGGATGGGCAGATCATCAAGGCTCTTGGGAAATTGCTCGGGGGGCAAATGCTGGAGAATCTTTTGCATAGCAATGAGAAACAGCGGAGCCGGATTCTTTCCGACGAGGTAGTTAAATTTGTCATCTCCAAGTAATTTGGACCAGCGCTTGGGGTCCTTCTCCAAAGAGGTCTTCATCTTGAAACGGATATCTGGCATAAACATCAACAAGTTATCCAAGCATAGCTTTTTTGCCCCTGCATTAACCTTTGAGTCCCAAAGCTGTTCCAAAATTACGTCGAGAGGCGTCATGCCGTTGTGGTCTTCGGCCTGTGGCGAAGCACCATTGCCCAGTAGCAAAATGACCGCTTCGGAGCGCAACAGTTCACAGGCCAAATGGAGAGGGGTCTTGCCGTCCTCCAAATGAAAACAACCACCGCGGTTCATGTATGACCGCAAACTCGGGAGTCGGTGCGCCACCTGCAATATAAGTCCCAGTATGTCTCTCCTGTCATATCTTACAGCCATCGCCAAGTGTGGTGCAGAGGATGGGCAGCAACAAAAGCGCTCACCAGGCATGGCCAAGGCCTCGTCCGAATAATGACTAAGCAAATACTGTGCATAAGCCTGATGATCATGCACGATAGCATAAAGTAATGCCTCTGAAGGGGTATATGTTCTCTGGCTGGCATCTTCCTCCCAGTAAAACGTCTCCATCGTCCGCATGTCCTCTAGCATCCAAACAGGCTTGAGATCTCTTACAGCTTGATAAAAAAGAAAAGACAAAAATTTGCGTTGCTTACATATTTCGTCTCTTTGCGATCTCTCTTGGGCTGACGCCGAGGCAGACATGATTCTGTTCTGATCTAGGTGACCGTACACCAAGTCCTTAATAACAGTAGTTCTCCAGGCTTCATTCGTGTCGCACTATTGAACGAACGGAGGCAGACGATTCCATGCCTTTTTTCTCCATTACCCGTCTCTTAAGAAATCTACGCGCCGGTCATGAACAAGGGGCATGCATAGCAGCATTTTACCAACAACATGGAGAGAAATACGTCGTCGACACACTTGAACGCAAGATGACAGCTGGGTTGGCTACCCAGTCAGCAGAGCATCAGAAGAAAATTCCGTCTGCAGTGCTGTCACATAACGCATGCGCAGTGTTTTCGCCTACAACGCCTTAACGCTGATACACTAGCCCGCTTTGAAACTCAGCGTCTACCAGTTATCGAACGAGGCAGTTGGTTAGCTTACTTATTTACTGTGTATACATAGGCTGATTCCTCTGTGAAATACCTACTATCGATTATTCTAATATCATCTCTTTCAAATATCAAATATCAAGTTGTGTCCTTAATCAGTTTAACTGGAATGTTAATTCAGCACAAAGTTTGTTTTAGTTTGGAGATTCTCCCGTGTGTTTGTTCCGGTTTGTTCCCATGGTTCTTCGAGTCTGGCGCTTCACGCTCAAGCTCAAGCTCCAGTGCAACAACAAATGAATAATTGAAAACACAGGGTGCTCATAAACCCTATCAGGCTCTGTAACCCAACCCATGTGAATGGAGCAGTGTTAACTTGCACAGGCGCAGATGCCTTTCCAAGAACATAAACAAACTCCATTGCACTAGTCTACTGACAACTACCTTTTTTGGCCAGTGGATTGCAGTAGCATCCAAATAACCTCAGTTCCATCACACACAAGGGTCAGCAAAGCAGTTTAACATTAAACATGTTATCAATAAAATAAGTTTAGAATAAGTAGCCTATACCTCATATTCAAGTTTATGTACAAACCTTTCTCATATAGCCTACTGTGTATTTTATTTTATTTCAATTTACTGTAATTTCATATATTTTTTAATGCCATTATAGAAAAATGTGCAGGTTCTTCGCTAAGATGCACTTACAACACAGTAGGCGATGGAGTAGTGGCAATGGAATTCAAACCGTAATAAGACTGTAGGCCACTTATTATAAAATACCTATCATAGGCTTGTTGGCAAATTTTGGCAACATTCACTTGATTCTGCATTCATACTGTTAAACCTCTTATAAGCCTGTAAGGGTAATTTCTTCTGACAAATGACTCTCTTAAGAAGCATTGTTACATTTAAATAGGCAAACTGACATTATTTGAACAGGTGGCCAAAACAACTGTTGACCACCCGCTGAGACCCCCTGAGGGTCATTCACTATAAACCCCCCTATGGACTGAATCAGGCACTGGGAACCTGGTCACAGCATCCTTTGATCCTCCGGCTCTGAGCTTTTCCACTGTTACAGAGAACTTCAAGATGATCAAGTTTGTGGAACTAGATAATGTGTTAAAGGAACCGTATGTAAGAAATAAATGTAAATTAATCATAAAATGGCCCTGATATATCACAAGACCAATCATGATCATTTCAAATACTTTTGTTACCAACAACAGTAATCCAGCCTGAGTATTGCCATTACAAAAGTGAATTTGCAGCCCTCAACTTGTGTTGACATTGTCATTATGTATTTTGGCCTGTTGCACCACCCTCCACCTATCTGATTTTGGCAACCATGCTGGCAACCTCTTGTCTGGGAGGAGTAGGAGAAAGGATACTATGCTGTGTAGTATTCTGAATGTTACTGTAGTACCAGTTTTGGCTTACATACAGGCCTACTGTTCCTTTAACATAAGTCACTCATATGTTAATTATAACCTGCTTGACCTATTTCCACGTTGTTTCATTTGGCAGAGCTTGGGAGCCAACGCAAAACAGGTTTTCACCCCTAACCGGGCTTAATGGCTTTTGTGTCAAATTATGACACCCCCCCCCCCCCCACTCTCTCAGCAAGCATCATCAGAATCATTGGTCAGATGGTAAGTCTGTCAATGTGTGGCAATGAAAGTGGGAGATGACAGGGAAGTAGCCAGGCTGAGCTGCATAGCAGATTGATACTGTATGTGGGAGAGGAGAGCCAGGCTATATGCTAAGATAACTTGATGTCATTAAAGGGGTCTTGTGGTTAAAATAGCTGTGCCAAATTGTATTTTGGTTATTTCATCTCTCAACAAAATACTGTACAAAACAACCGAGGCAGGGTTTTGTGCAGTACATCCTGATGTCTTTCAACCATACAGTAGATTAGAGAAGTACATTAATTTGATAATAATAATAATAATAATAATAATAATAATAATAATAATAATAACAATAATAATAATAACAATAATAATAATACTAATAATAATAATAATAATAATAATAATAATAATAATAATAATAATAATAATAGTAATAATTGATTCTCCAGTGTAACAAATCTTTACACTACGGACAAACACCCTTTTACAAATAAGGGTAGGCCTACATATCTGCATCTACATGTAAATAAGAGGCTCTGACACAGTTTGATATTGTATGAGACTTATTAGCCTATACTGTAGGCTGTTAAGGGTAGCACATGCTCACAGGAAATCAACAGTGTTGTGCAACAGTTCAGTTCATATGGAATAAAAGAAATATATGTTCATAGCACACCATTTCAGTTGAGATTTTGAGTTCACCTTTAAGTTTATTTGACTTTCTTTTAAGAATAAAAAAAACAGGGAGTATTTCTATTCTAATCTTTTCAAATAAACCCTTCTCATAACCCACTGCACATCTTTTTTTGTCAAATGTTGTGGATATGAAATCCATCCATTAAGACCAAGCTGTTCTCAGTTGCTTTCCCCCAATGATTCACTGTTCTCTCTTTTTATATTCTGTGCACTTTAACT
>JASCQY010000048.1:2119856-2134732 GCA_030264315.1 Sardinella tawilis
GTGTGTGTGTGTGTGTGTGTGTGTGTGTGTGTGTGTGTGTGCGTGCGTGCGTGCGTGTGTGTGTGTGTGTGTGCGTGCACATGTGCATGTACATGCGTGTCTGTCTTTTGCAAATACAGTATGTGTGTATTTCTACACAACTCCTTTTCTCTCTGCTGCAAGTGTAGTCAGCTTACAAAGTGGAGCACATGGTGATGGTGGTGATGGTGGTGGTGGTGGTGGGGGGGTGGGGGGGGTGGGCTGGGGGTCCAGGAAGAAAGAAAGAGAGAGAGAGAGAGAGAGAGAGAGAGGGGCTATGGTGGAGAGCCCATTGGGTTTGCAGGCAGTGCATACAGCCCATTTATCAAAGTCACCACGAAGGGGCTAATTTGTAGCACAGCTGTTTCCATATATGATGTGTTGAAACGCTCAATCAGAAATATCGGGCCAGGCCGCCTTATGTCTCCAGCTCATAATGGAGCATAGAGGGGGCAGTCACGGGACATAAGCAGCTCGGCCTCCACCCCAGCCTGCCACCGGCCCTTTGGAAGGAGTAGTAAACGTCAGCTGTTCTAATTTGTTAAGACAGGAGAAAAAAAAAAAAATTGGGGAATGGTTGGACCACAGTGGGAGGCTGTGTGTGGCACCAGGACAAAGTTACGTGTGTAAGTGTGTGAGTGGGTGAGTGTTTGAGTGTGTGTGTGTGTGTGTGTGTGTGTTGGGGGGAGGGAAGTTGTGAATGCTGCAAGAACTAATAAGTTGTGTCTGTTGGGTTAATTCACAGGAACTATTAAGACACTGTACAGCGCATTATAACATTTAGTCATTGTGACTCGCAGTATTACATGTAAGTCATTTTTTTTACCGTGGGACTGAAGCTGAACTATTTCCTTGTGCTGTCTGGTCCTGTGTTCGAGTCAAGATTCCAGTCGCTGCCTTTCCAGCTGTGAGGTTTAGTTACTGGGCTGAGCCATAATGTGAACCCTGGTCCAGTCCCGTCCTGTCCAACTCCCCACAGAGGAAATCCTTCCTCATCACCAGCACAAGACCACATTTACGCCACTGTACAGCCTGCCTAAACGGATGAGAGGACATTCGGTTACATTTATAACTCCAGTATAACATTCATAATTCAAGAGACAAAAAATGACAATAATTATGTTATTTTTTATGTAAAAAAATATTTTAAGGATTAACTGTGGATAACTTCTGAGAATAAATATCAGAGCAGTTTAAAAAAAAAAGAAAGTCAGAAAGTTATATAATAACTCAGCATTTCACTGAAATATGATATCATATTGCATGTCCTTTACTTTTTAAACAAAAACAGTGTATTAAAAATAAATATAAATATAAATTGAACAATAATAATAATAATCAATAAGTGTGACACTAATCACACCAAAAGTATACTTTGTCGTTTTGGTTGCTTGATTTTCTTAGATTGAATATTTCACACGTAAAAAAAAAACCTTGTCCTCGGGAATCTAGCCATGTTTCTCCCAAATGTGTGACACAAGGGCCTCTAGTGGCGACTGACAGAGACAGAGACAGACACAGAGACGACTCAATCATTTCCATTAGAGCTGCCTGCCTGCCTGCCTGCTTGCTTGCTTGCTTGCCTGCCTGCCTGCCGGCCGGCCCCAGCTGGCTTTGACATTAACACTAGGCCGTGACTGACAGAGGGCCTGGCCTTGGGCCGGGCTCCCGGGGCCTCCACAGTACATTCAGCTCTCCTTTTAGCCTCTTGATTTACTGTCCCTGGTGGCCGCTCGTTGATCCATTTCCCCTCTCCGTTTGCTCACAGGGCACCCCGAAAAACCGTCCTCCAGCAATATATTTGCTTTATGATTTCCTGAGGAGCCAGCGAAGCAAAACAAGCCCTGCTCCCTTACACCTGTTCCAGTTAATGTGCGGCCGGCTGGGCCGGCCCTCCCCTCCCCTCCACCGCCACCCCCACATACACACACACACACACACACCCGCCAACCCCCACCCCTTCCCTGGCCCCCGGCCCCCCAGGCCCCGTGGCCCCCAAGCCTGGCCTGGCCTCTCCACTCCGGTCCCTGAGCGGCCAGGGAGAAGCAGAGGGCTGCCGTGTCACTGGGGCTCCATGTGGATCTTCCATTTGCCTGCACCTCCTCCTCTTCCTCCCTCCCATCCTCCTCCTCCTCCTCCTCCTCCTCTTCCCCTGGCTCACTGTGGTCACAGCAGCAGGAAAAGGCCTAGGGGACGAGTGTGTGTGTATGTGTGTGTAATGTGTGTGTAATGTGTGTGTGTGTGTGTGTGTGTGTGTGTGTGTAGTGTGTGTGTGTGTGTGTGTGTAATGTGTGTGTGTGTGTGTTTGTGTGTGAGCGTGTAATGTGTGCAGGTTTTACCCTCTGTTGGGGCCCCCGCTTGTGCCTTGCTGCGCATTTCGGATTAACATGTGTGCTGGGTGTTTGTGTAACACTGCGCACAACATGGAGCTGACATTAATAAGGCAAATGTTGGGAAATTTACATCAGGCGCGGACCACATGCAGATGTGGCAGTTACGCCGTTTGCCTGCATTCAGCACTGCCCCACCACCCCCACTTCCACACACACACACACACACACACACAGACATCCACACACACACACACACAGTCACAGGCGCGCACACACACACACACACACACACACACACACACATTCACGCACAGCCCCCTACTTCCCATCCCTCCTAGGCTCCACTGCCTTCACAAGCCCAGATGGATTGTCAGAGGGCCAGTGGAAACTAGCCACCAAAAAGACCTTCTCAATTACAAATGCGCACTCCGTCAGTCAACAGACTTATCAATAGAGTTTTATCTGAGGCGGGCCCAGGCCGGGCAGCTGAGGCCGCTCTGTGGGCCCCAGGGCTGGAGTCGCTCCCAGAAGGATTTTCTGGCCCCGCCAGAAAAGTGAGTTCCCTGTGCGCAGCCAGGCGGAGCGAGTCAGAGTGAGTTTGGACTTCCACATGGTGTCTATTTTATTGTCCTACAAGGCTCCCCCCGCTCAAAATCCAGACACTGTTGTCATTTTTCATGGCTATTTCCTGAAGTGCAAATGGATGATAACTTCAGGTCATAGACTCACTCTGACCTGCGTCTGTTTCAAGTCTTTAGGGGAAATATATGGAAAAAGTTTGACAGTCGTCCAGCGAAAATATTTGATATAGTATTTCTTGAATGTCCATTTGAATTTACAAGCCATTGTGTTATCACTTTGTAGAGGGCAATTTCTTGCAGCCTTCTTCCATTAATGGCAAATACTGAGTTTTACTGCTGGTCATGTCGACAGGCCAGACACATGTTTGGATTCACCAACATTCACCGATTCACCATGACAACTTTTTATTTGTGTTCTAATTAATAAAACGCAGAAATTTGTTCTGAATATTTTGGTACGAGCATTTGCTGAACGTCTCAATCCAAGAAACTCTGTGTTCAAGTCTTTTCAATGGTCTGAGACAAGATTTGGAAAGCTTTCTGACGACAGAAATGAGAGAATGTCAATTACAAGGTTAATTTCTGGCTAATGTGAACCAGGCCAGTGTCCAAGTTTCCAACAGTTAAGAGGTTTCTGTGGACTTTTGGACGCGCAGAATCTCACCGGTAGTCCACGTCTGAAAGTCATTTGCAGAGTTTGGCCAATTTCTGTTTCTTTTTTTTCCCTTTGCTTTTCCTTTTTTCACTCTGGAAGAGGCCCAAAGGCAAATGGAAGCTTTGAGGGTCAAGCTGAGAGGTGAACTTACAGAATTATGAGAGGAAGTATGCATGTGGCAATGTCTGTTTTTCCAGTCATGTGTGTTTAAGTAGCAACCTGACAGAGTGAATGTATTTCAGGGCGCTGTGCTCTGAACCTAACTCGAGCTGTCCTCCCGATGGTCACTACACATGGACTCTGAGTGGTGTGATCTGGTTCCGAATATGTGTGTGACTGCTCCTTCTTTTTGTACACTTGTGTGTGTGTGTGAGTTTATGTGTGTGTCTGTATGTGTGTGTGTGTGTGTGTGTGTATGTGTGTGTGTGCGTGTGTGTGTGTTTTAAACATTTCCCCTCGCCTTAAACAGTGTGTTAACCACTAGATCCCATTTCCATCAATCTTTATGGTAGAAGGTCAGGATAAATGCCCACACATGTTCACTCCAACAGCCACAGTGGATTATGACACGAAAGACGAGTGTGAAAAAAGTAAGAATCTAGAACAAACTAGGACAAACATTTTCCCTCAGAATCTGGGCCCATTAACAAAATATGTGTTCCAGAGGAGAGAGAGAGAGAGGGGGGTGGGTAGTTGCAGTGAATAAGCTCAGGCCCAGCCACCCACCTCTAGCACAGTGATTGCTACTTCCTCAGCTTTTCCACTTCATTGATGGTTATGTGAGCTAAAACAACGCGCTTAATGGAGACTCAGGCAGCCCCGGGGACTAATTAGGGTCACGTGACTTCCTCCAGGGCTTCCATGAAAATAGCTCCATCACAATGGCCTGTGATATTAATATCAGCTTTGGGAAAGTCAGGCCTTCTCTCCACAGGGAGGGTTTTGCATGAGCAAACAGAGAGGTATGCACGGCATTTAACGGAGAGAGAGAGAAAGAGAGAGACAGAGAGAGGGAGCAATGGTGATCCACTTGTTGCTGTGTCTTTGAGCTTTGGACACCGTAACGCATCAGGGAGAAAGGTCTGAAATCAAATCTGGGCTACAAATCCAGATTTCCAAAATATAACATGTCCAGACAAAAGAAAAATATTTGCGTGTCGCTTTCCTGTTTTCAATCGTTTCTGGTCTGGCCTTGTGACTTAACGTACACCCTCAATATGATTACACAAAAATGTAATCATCCCATCCCATCATGTTTTGATTCATGAAACCCAAGTATAATATTACAATTAATAAATATTCTGTGATAGTTTTATGTTATTAAATAAGGGTTTAAAAATTACTTTCAATTACGGTGCTTGGCAGGGCTGTGTACTAATGTGTTTGCAAGACCACAAATTGTTATTAGGTGGCTCGAGTTACAAATGGAGTCTGGAGGAGGGGGAGGTGAGTGTTTTGGCTTGGACTCTCAGCACAGAATGCCTCTGCAGATGTTATCAGGACTATTTGTGTTGAACGCCTGTCCTCTGCTATTATCAACACAGTAAATTACCAAACAATAAATAAACGCCACACCCTGAGTGTGCCTTTGACCCTAGGTCAAATAGGCAAGAAATCAGGGGAAAGGGGGGTATCGGTGGTGGTGGTGATGGTGGTGGTGTGTAGGGGGGAGTGGGAGTTTGGTGAAGGGGGACCCAAATGGAGTCTGGCTTTCCTGACACACTGACGACACGCACTGGGAGAAATATAAAGAGATAGACCAGAGCGCACAGAGCTGCTTTGTTAAGGCCGTTAAGCAGCAGCAATAATAAAGGATGTTTAAATCTCTGGTCTGCAAATCTCATTTGAACATCCGCCCTTCCTTGTGAAACTGTCATGTTGTCACTCCGAGGCTTGAGAAGGGCCATAATCCTCCAGCTGTATGCACACCAGTGAAACCTCAGCGCTGGGCAGAGGGGAGGGAGGCCCACCTCAGTGCTCAATACCTGCACGCCGGTCCCAGCGCTCTCCTCCACCCCGGGCCTCAAACGGACACGTGCTCCGGCCGGGAAAGACATCTCGATTGGCCGAACCCTCGTATAAGTAGTCACTTGTAAAAATACTTCAGTTCACTGCATTGTAAGCCAGGCGAAGATCGCTCTCTTCCGTTTGAAGGGGATTTATTAGACCAAACATCTCAGGTTCAGAATCCTTTACCTTTCGCGTTTCTGGATTATGTATGTTTTTAACAGAGCTGTAAAATTCATTCTACATTCCCATCGCAGGTCACGACCGCCAGGCCTTCGGCTTTTGATGTCATAATACTGTAATGTTTTAAAACTCATTATATGCATCTACCTTCAGGACAGACCTGGCTTTTTGAGCAGGAGTGTCCGCACTGCACGGCCTGCTGAACTTGTCCAGCTGCAGGATTCCAGAAGGGGAGATCGCTGAGGGACAATTTTTTGGCTCGCACCACATGTACATTACGCTCACTTGGGGTCTTTCGGGCCCTCGTGTGGATTAAACCTCACAGCAAGGCACACAGGCTCGCTAGATCAACTGGCAAGTGAAATCTTATTTAAATGTTGTGGATCTGCCGTTCATACATGTACATGATTTCCACCTCCTGAATTTGTAATGTTAGATGGTACAGCGGCTGCCAACAAAAAGGGCTTCCCGAGTTCAAATTATTACAGCAGCTCCCAACCAAAGCACCATATTATTTATCTGGCCCAGCAGGAGCCTGTGGAGAAGCCATTACCACTGGGTCAAAGCATAATAACACACCAAACATAATGATAATCCCAAGACCTGTGACACCCTGATTCACACAGACAGGCCACAGCCATAACCCACATGTTTGCTGTAGGACCTCAGAGCATGTCCCAAGGCCCTCTGGAACAATCTGGGCTGTGTGGAGCGGGAAGGCTCCACCGGCAGTATGTCCAAACGCTTGTCAAGCACACTCCATTTACAGGCTAGCTAGATATTAAGTGGTCATTACAGACCAGACCAGAGCTCATCAAGCTGAAATTATTATATCTCGGGGCTAAAACTGTTTTCGAGAAGTGAATTTAGGAAAAGTACAGTAAGAATTATGGATCATAATATTTATTCTTTGTGGAGCTCTATGTAATCCTGTTTATCCTTTCATAGCTATTATAAGAACACTTTGTGTTGAAGAACTCTTTGAACCGAGGCATCAGCCGTGCCTTTTACATCTGCTTAAAAGAATTAAGTGGCAAGGTATTTAAGGCAGCACACTTCCAATTGTTCAACAATTCATTAACAACACCATTACTTATAAATGCATAAAAGGCTTTTTTTTTCATTAATAAGTGGTAGACAAATAGAAATAGTTGACGACAGTAGAAAGAAAGGGCAAACTGTCGACCGAATGTACAGCCAGACCATACCATCATTTTTAAGGCGGAAATAAAATCTGTTTTTGGCTACAGTAAATTGAAGAGCTGCTAAAGGTTACTATAAATATTTGCATGTTTTGTTTGCGGAGAGGGACACGGTGAGTGCGTCAGAGCCCACATCTGCCAAAAGCACCACTTCATTGTCTCTTTGTTTCATCCAATGAATTTCAGGAAGTGACAAAGATGAAGGTCCTTCAATAAATTACCAAATGTAACATAATATACACAGTGGATAATTCCATAATGAAGTCATCAAATTCCATAATGAAGTCATAAATACTATAATAAAGTTATCAAAATTTGATAATAAAAAAATGTAATAATAAAAAAAATAAAAATAATGAAACAATAATGAATTTCTTGATATAAATCAAGCAATTCATTACATATCTAAGTTGTAGAAATACTGTAGAACAATAAGTAATAGCTTATTGTCTGGAAGAGAAAAGTATTATTAAGAAGCATAAAAATGTCTAAGAGCTGAAAAGAAAAAGCCAATGAAGTACAGCAGGCAGAGAGGAACAGACTCTCGTGTGGAACATGATGAATGGATGTGTGTGTGTGTGTGTGTGTGTGTGTGCATGTGTGCGTGTGTGCGTGTATGTGTGTGTGTGTGTGCGAGCGAGCAGCGATGACTTCAGTCTGGAGCTGTGTGGCTGTGTCAACATCCCTCCGGCTTCCTGGCAGGTGTCCCCCTCATTAGTCCTGCCGTCGCCGCCGCTGCGTAACAACTTCATCGCAGAAACGTGATCCCCCAAGAATCCCAAACTCCTAATTGTTGGTCATTCCTGGAACTCCTGAGTGTTTGGGTCATGTGTTGAATGTGTCACAGCAGAGAAATATTTGTCTCACCACCGGTGGATATCAAAGATTCCAGTTGTGTTGTTGGATGGTCTCATTACTTTTTTTATACAGATGTTCACAGCTGAGCTTTCCTCCAAATAATTTGTTCTCGGTCTCGATCTTGTCTCTGTGTTTGAGGATAAATAGTCTGGCCTTCCCATGAGTTCATTAACCTCAAACGTAACACACACAGCATGCCATGAGTCAGAACAGACATCTACAGTACAAGACATCTACAGGATTGACAAATCCAATAAAATGAAAGGGAACAACCATAACAGTGACTAAACAACTAACTATGGAGGTTGTCATCCCTTCTGAAGAGTACAGAGGTTGGCTAATAGCAGACGTGTCAGAGAAACACTTGGAGGTGCTGCACAGTAGCTGCTATTCTATTCACAGTTCCACCACATAAAGCTACAAGCAAACATCTCAAGAGTGAGCTCCTGATGGGTGGTGGTGGGGAAGGAAGGGGAAGGGGCGGTGGGGGGCGGCAGGTGAGTGATTTAGGACAGAGGAGGGGGTTCTCCTCGTCCCTTCTGCTGGGACTGTGGGTCCCATGTGCCACCCTCACAAGCTCAGTCCCCTCGCAGGAAGAGAATTGATTTACTGGCACAAATGACATAAATCAGGTGTGTTTCTGTAGCACAGACTGGGGCGTAATGCACTTTGCATGTGTGTGGATGGGTGAGTGTGAATGTGGGCTAATGTCACTGGGATCACTTGGCCAGACTCTGCTTTAACTATCAGTGTGATGACTGGGGTAAATATTACTGTATTTAACCTTTTTTCTATTTTGATGTCCAGCATAACTGTCATTTTATGTGAATTAGATGTGAACATTTTCAATCAAGCATTTAAATGAAAATTTACTGTGCAGTGTAACTAATTATATTCAGAAAATACGGAAGAAGCAAAGTTAGCAGTGAAGCACAAGAGCTGTTTAACAGTCTAGAATAGAAAATCTGAAATAGTCAACGCGGACTACATACGGCCGATATTTTCCTATGGTTTATTCAAACACTCCCTACAGTATGTTGTTCTAGGTTCAGAATATATCTCCAAGGCCGTCAGCGCCAAGGCCATCATGTGCATTAGGTGAGCTGTTGTCGGAAAGTGCTCCTTACTTTGTTGCATAATTAAAAACACTTACCGGGCCAGATAACAATCTGCCAAATCATAAGCCATTTTCTCCCACGGTGCAGGAAACTCTTCATACACACAAGACTAGAGTCTCCTGAAATCTTGATAAAATTTATGACATTTCTCCGGTAATTATGGTATAGGGACCAAGAATAATGATGGATGTCCCATATGAAAACAGATTGCGGAAGTTTGCCAAGTTTTTGAGGCCCTTTTTTTCCCTGCTACAAATTGGTTTTCCTCTCTGACCTTGCGGAGTCGCCAATAGGTATCATGAGAAAGTTCCTTTGGGGAGTCATAAGAGCCGCCAAAAGGCCTCTAAATTTTATGCCTGATGGCTTGAGGGTACGGCAGGAGGATTTGAAATGAATGGAGAGGAGAAAATTGCACATCCGAAAGAAAACACGGTGCATTTCCTTCGCTATGTCAGGATGAGAGAAGGAAAAACACCAGAATACAAACTAATTCATCATCCACCATTTTTACAGCTCCTCCTAGGCCAGTAAGTCACGCAGGCAGCCATCTCCTCTCCTCTCTCCGCCTTCATATTGTCAGATTAACAACACGCTGCATCGGATTTAATAACCTTATTATGTGCAATTCTACACTGCCCAGTAAAACATTTACACTTTGAACTGGGGGCCATGCAATGAGTAACATTTTTTATAATATTTCATGAGAGGTATAGGCATGGAATAATGGAAAAAGTAACTCTGTGCAAGTCTGACAGCTTTCTGTAATAACTTAGTGGGAGGGAGAAGCAGTGAGCACAACTGATGAAATCATCAACTTGTTCTTTTTGCCCAAAATCCACATTTATTGCCCATCAAATCAATTATTTCTGCCGGATATACCACAGGACTTAACTGACGTTCGGCTGACTGATATTTAACAGACGAGTCTCTGTGAAGCTACATGGACTCACGCCTGTGGGTTCAGAAATCCCGAGGAGCCCAATGGTCAGTCTGTCGCTGTAATAAAAGTGGTACCAACACGACACACAGGTTCTCAGTAAGTGCAAAAATATATTAAAGTCCTGTGCTAGTGAGTGAAGCAACAATGAAAGGAGAACAAAACTTGCTAGAAAATATATGGGCTCATGTGGTTGTAAATTACAGAGGTCCACAATGCCTAGCAGACAGAATTGCAGATGTTTCCACAATTCATAATTGCACCCCAAGTTGTACTCCCGCAAAACAGAATAGCAGATTAGAGTGAAGTTAGCCGCACAAATAGCTCTATAATCTTGTCCTGGCTTGCTTAGTAACAAAAAACAAAACTCTCTGACAATTATTCTGTAGTATTACCCTGGGGCTTGTCCATCTGAGAATAACCATTTAGATTGATTCCCATTCATTTTTTAATTCTTTTTTTTGTGGAGTGTCAATCTCCATTTGCAGACTCAATCTGGCCATCTGTCCCTCAAATAAATGCAAGGCATTCCCAAAGCTGTTTCTAAAATGCCTCTGTGATGGGGAGACTTATTTGTCCACTCATATATTATTCCCAGTCACTCAATTACCTAAGCAGGTGTTGAGGTTTTTGACAGTTTTCTTTTCAGGAATGTAATACACAGGCCTACATAATTGCACATACACAATTGCACATCATTTGATGGCTAAATGTAATATTGCTATGGGATTTTCCAAATGCCCCTGTCTTACCTTTAAGCAACTGACTTACTGTAAGTTTACCAGTGAATCATTACATCTCAGAAACGTCAAGCCTGAAATATAAACAAAAGAGGCAATGGACTGTCAAAGTATCACAGATATGACTGATATATCACACCATACTGAAATAACATTATTGCTCTGCCTCGTGCTGCTTTTTCCTCTTTCCTAAGTCAGGATCCAGTTTGAGCGATGGAAACTCTGCCAAAAGCAGCCGTTGATGGTGATGGTTGAAGTATCACCATCACTCCACAGATGAAACTTTAACATCTTTGGGAGCACACAAATAAAAATGTTTTGATAGTCATGGATTGGGTATGACACAGATAACATCTGACATGGATGCTTTACCTGTCTCCAGACATTAATTATCCTGCTCAACCATATGGGAACTCAATATTGGAAGTGCTGTTTCAGTGGATTCCTGAAGAGGCTTCTGGTACTGTCATTGGACTTCCTGCAGAAAGGGGAGCTGATTTAGTGTTCAGGTCCAGCTATTCCCCCCATTCCTTTTGGGGAATTATTTATCGCATAATTGGTTTGAGGGATTTCAGAGGGAGGCGGGATCTTATCGCACACGCTCTTTCCAGATATGACTCAAGGGAGTTTTCTTTCTTTCTTTCTTTCTTTCTTTCTTTCTTTCTTTCTTTCTTTCTTTCTTTCTTTTCTCTTTCTTTTCTCTGTCTTTTTTATCCGCTGTGCTCTAGCAATCTTAATTTCATGGCATGAAAGTCACATCATTTGTTATAGGTAGTTACTCACTAAAATAGGCAGTAAAGTAAATTACTGAAACTAGGTTTTCTGTTTGATAGCAACACATAACAGGCAAACAATGGTAGCATTTACAACTAGTGCAGTAATGATGCACTTCACTGGCAGTATCCTTCGGAAACTGAGGCCATAAATTTTATTACTATTAAATGCTTCTAATGGGAGTTGACAAATAGTTGAACTGAGCAGCTTTTCCCTCCATGCTCTTGGCAAGCCCTAGCAAAGGGAAAATTCCCTGCTTCGAAAAACGAGAAACACATTGAGGCTGCCAATCCATTCATCTCAATTTTGTTTGAGTGCAATTTAAGCCTTTTTAAAATGTCTGCTGAAAATACAATGTTCTTCGGGGCAGTTGCACAGATTTTATGAGGGCAATAAAATTGTCATTGCAATATGGATTAAAAGACGAATTGTTTGAGGATGCATAAAGGTGTGTGTGTGTGTGTGTGTGTGTGTGTGTGTGTGTGGGTGGGTAGATAGGTAGGTGCAGTTGGGTGGAGGGTAGCTGGACAGGCCCTCTGGTGACTTACATGGGCATAATGCCTGGTGGCGCACTGACAAGTCAGAACTAGCCAAAATGCAAAGCTCTACTAAATCGTTACACTGTGTGAAGTAAGGACAAGGTCAGATTAAAAATGCTTCCCAGTTTTGACAAAAGCGCAATTCATATTGTAGTTCACTGTAGCCATGCACTAGTCTGAGAATTCCCATATTACATGCTGAAAACTCAAATGGATTCAAACATTTCCACTGGCTCAAGCAGCATACCCAGACACCCCTCTTCACTTCTTCCCTTAACTCCTTAAGGCGCCAACCCTCCCCTCTTCAAGCCAAAAGGTCAGACCATTATATTTCATCTCGCATCACAACCGTTTAAAAACGACTTGCAGAGGCAACCTGGGAAAAGCACCAACAACATCCAGCAGTTGGCTCTGCCATTATTCCACTGCTGCAGTACTCCGAAGAGCAGCCTCTTCTGCCTGCATCCGGAGAGCGTCTGATTTATGCTTCTGTTTACTGATGTCTTTCAGATGGCCAGCCTCACTGCTTATTGTCCTGCTATATTAGTTCCCAGATGAACCTCTGATGGACAAATTAGTGTCTGTCCCAAGGGACGCACAATATTTACAGGGGTTGTGCATTGCACCGGACCCTGCGGTTGGCCCTTCCGATGCGCTGAGGGAAAAGCAGATGGTTCACGGTCATGGCGTGTTTAGACATTGAAACAGTTTGGTTTCATGGTGCCTTTTATGCCTCTCTGCATGTTGGGGATGGATATGTCTTATTTTGCAGAGACAAGCGCACTAGAGCCTGCTCCTGTCTCTTCTCAAGATGACATTCCTGTGCTGCGGACAGTACACAGAGACATGCCTATGGAGAATGAATTAGCAAAATGCTAAATGGTTTGAAAGGTCTATTGAAAGCCTACTCGTACAAATTCTTCATCATTAAATGCATGGATAAATGAATGCCATTGTCAGTTCATAACAGTGTGCAAACCAGCAATCTGGTTGATAAAGTTAGTGAAAAGCTATCAAAAACAACGATCCTGGGTAATTTGATACCTGGGCAAAATATGCCAAGTACATCTGCTTTGAACTGCTGTAACCTTCATGGGAATCATGGCAATTCCGCTGGCCAGCTGTGAACACTCTATGGAATTTATTTCAATGGGCCGAACACAAATGAAGTGCAATGATTAAAGCGGATACCTAAATACTGTGCTCTGTGTGGTATGGCCCATGAAGACCTGTTGATTATTGTTAAGTAAGGAATAATGGCTTCACAGATTAACAAGCAATAAAACTGTAAAAATTTAACGATTCAATTAATGTGAGTGTCATATGTCAAATGTGGTGTGGTGTTGTTCACAAATGAAGTGAAATTTGAAACCTACATGACAAAAGTGAAAGGTGAAGAAAAATTACACAGTGAAAAGAATTATATACATTATATAGTGCTATTTTGAGTAGTTTTATCTACTGAACAATAATATGTCAGCCACTTGATGAAAAAGTGTGTTGAATGAGTGTATCATCTAGGAAAAGTTTTCTTTTGAAAAATATGTTATGGCATACAAATATGTTAGAAAACACAAGTCTACTCTAACAGTCTATCCTGTGATATTTCATTTTCAGTGGTGTGCCACATTTCCCATATTATACCATAAGCATGTCAAAACATGGCATTAAATCAATACAAAAATAACACTGTTGTCTGACGACTTCCTTGAGCATTGCAAGCATCCTCTATGATTGCTATTATCTCAGACAGCTTTTACATGTAGTGCTATTATGGCTGTGCCTTGTGGTGCAGGTTCATATAGTAAATGTGTAGTGCTGGAAATGGTATAGAATTATGTTGTAATGTGTTGAGAAAAACATAGGAATAGGCTAACTAAAATATCATTCAGTTTAAAATGGTGAATGTCTTCTTTGTTTTTTGTGGTTGGTTGCCACGAAGGCCTTTTCCTTTGGAAAACTCTGCCACAGCCCAATTAAAATCGGAATTTCTTTTAATGTTGAAACGAGAATGACTCTGATCCTAAAGCCGTCTAGATTTCTCAGAAACATTTGAATTTCTCGATTTATCTAACACAAGGAATAGCCAATAGGCTACTTGGCAATGAAGAGAAAATCCTCCCTCATTGAAACAACATTATTAGATTCATAACAATTACAGCGACATGTGGGCCGTGAATCACCAGTAAAGTAAAGGAGAAGACGTTGTCATTATGTACAGTACTTGACAGCACCATTAACACACAAAATAACACATCCGAAGCCAGCCATTGCATGGTATCAATGCCTCTGTCTCTCTCCAATTTCGAAAACATATGGGGTGTCCTTTGAACCGTCCAGGGAGCAGTTGAGCCTGCCGTGGCCCCTTGCTTTGTTTATGTTTCAGCTTCGACCTCTTTCCTCCAGTCGAGAAAGAGGAAAAGGGAAAAGGCCCGACCATATAGTTTTGGAGAACATCGGCTCAGTTCATTACGGTCGGCTAAGTGAAGACTTCCTAATTCGGCCCTTTTGGGCATCTCCTGTGTGGTTTCATCCACACTCTTGTTTCCAGCACGGGGTCCCCTGCGGCCCTCCGCACACTCTCCACGTTACACCAAAGTGTTTGGCGTGAAACCCAGATAGCGGCCCTGCTAGCTTGAGCTGTTTGCTCTGAAAACATCAGCTGTCTGCAATACATAAAGTGCACGTTTTCTAAATTGCGGTCGTATGAATCTCTCTTTTTCTCTCCCTCTCTTCTGGCCAATGACCATATTTTATGATGATCACTTCCTGCAAGGCTAAATTTAATGCAGGTCTGTGGTGATTACATCAACAAATCAGGGACAGGAGCAGCAGCGCAGGGAGGAAGGGTGGCTCAGTTAGCGGAGCAATTGTACAGAAAAGAACAGGTGCAGCCGCGAATGCACTTTACGCCTATCGGTCTCAAAGGGT
>JASCQY010000048.1:2144868-2155677 GCA_030264315.1 Sardinella tawilis
AGGTGGGTGGTTGGGGGGGGTGGAGGGGGGGGATTTCTGCAAGGCTGAGGGGGTGGTGCCACTCATGTCGTGCAGAGGGGCAACTGCACACGGACCACTCAGAGAGCCAAGCGAGGGTAAGGTTTCATCTGCCCAGGGAATAAACCATTAACGAGAGCTGGGACAGGCCTAATGGAGCAACTGTGTATGTTGCTCATAGGGCGGACGGCCTTCAAGGCCTAATAGTGTGGATGATTTCAGAGTGTGATTAATAGCACTTGACAATTTCATGGACAAACATGTGGACCTGGACCCCACATTTAAGTCGGCCTATTAACACTGTCAAGGAGAACTGCCTGGCAAGCCATCTAAATTTGTTAGGAGTGAGTCAGAGATCGCATTTATATAATGTGTCACAGTGAAGGAGGACCAGCAGTAGGCAGCCTTTCTACTCATGTTATTGTGGTCAAATTATGCTACAGAAATTGTTGATTGTTTCTGTGCTGCAGTGTTATATTTCATTCCCAAAATCTGCTTCCTGTTAGCCGTACTTATCCCGGTAGATATCTTTCTAAAATCTGATGAAAGAATTGTGTTTTACAAGGAAAAAAAGGTCTGGCCCATCATTGTTTATGATATTGTGGGCCAATAATTACAGTGTTAGTGTGATTGTGATCAGATAAAAGAAGTAACAGGGCTACAGTCAGCAAAAGGGGTGGAAGCTAATCATTTGGACACAGCCAAACAAATTCACCCTGTCATTACTCTACTGAGACCCCCACCCAGCATGTTTGGTGCTGAGACCAGTGGAGTAGCCATTACGCTGCGCTCGCCCAAGAAGTGTAGCCCCCTGCTGGTCAAATGGTGCTATTGATTGTAAAATGTCTCTTTACAAAATTACTGGCCTGTTAAAAAATGCAAATCCACAAGGAATGGATCCACACACTTAAATCATGTCACATCACATCATATTCTGTTTATTTTTTGTAGCACTAAATTGCATTTTAACCATTGCTGGTCTTCCTGTGTGGACCCATTTCTAGTGGACTTACTATAGATTTGTCCTGCACCTGGACAAAGGATGTTCACAGCCATTCCTTTGTAACTGTTCAAAAAATGTGCATCTACTCAAATTTGACTGGTAGATTAAATCTTTATGCCCTTCAACATTTTATTTAACTGAACCTTATAATTTCCAGTATTGACGTGTATTGACAACGGCTGACTTGAACAGGAAAAAAGTAGCCTATATATACTGATATATATATATATATATAAATAAATAAAGAATGTCAGTAAATCTTTCAGGAAAAAGGATATTATTCTTATGAGAAGAGAGGCAACAGGGAAATGAGTCTCATTATTCCCCAGTCATACTGCAACAGTGTCCATGCCTGGAGAGAAGAGAAAGTGCCTGAGCACAAATGGGGAAACTTACAGTCTATAATTAACTACTACACTTTGATAACTTTACTCAAAAACAGAAGTAATGACCACAATTTAACGTCAAGAGTGTACAAAGTCACAGCACATCTGTGCTCAGACAAAAATATGCAATATGCCAACTACAATTCTCCTATTGATACATAAATCACACATGTTTATCACTGCATTAAAGGACCCCACATATATCAATCACTGCCTTAAAGGACACTGTGTGAGTTTAATGTGCTTCTGATTTATTCAGGTTTATCAAGCTAAAGAGGTTTCCTCCGTCCGGAGTGGTAGATCTTTAAATCTAATAACTGTTAGTAGTACAGTCACAGGCTCAGTGGTGCTTCAGTGCTGCTTTACAGTGCACTCCCAGGAGCTCCTCTGAACCAATCAAAACACAGCTGCGGACTGGGATGGAAAATTGGGAGACTGATTCAACACTTTTGAAGGGGGTGGGGGGCAGAACGTGGGGAAAAGGCTGTTAAAACCATTGCATAGATTTGATATGCTCCACTATGTAGGACAGAATTATTAATTTGAGAAGTGGGCCTGCTAAATCTATCAGTTGGTTATTCTAAGAGGAATTGAAAGAACATTCAGAGTCTGCAGTTCAGGAGTGAAGGCCGACCTGTTGTTTTAACAGTTGAAAGTCGGTTTATCATCCACTTTAAGAAGGGGGAAGTGGCCCTGCACTGAAAGTGGCCTTTTACCAGATTGCATACTGCCACTCAATGGACAACTACGGAGCTGCAAACATCAATCTGTCTGGACTCATTTTCTTGACTTTTATGCTGTCAACCAGACTATTCACATCTAAGCCCTTTGAGCCACTGAACAACCTCTTGAAACAGGCTTTAGCCTAATTAATAAATATAACCCAGTATGTCATAGGCCACTCTACATGGCTAATTAGTAATCATGGCCTATTACTAAAATGTTCATTCATCCACAGAATACAACAAACAGTTATTTAAAATAATGAAGATTTAACTTAGTTCTTTTTTCCAGTGAAAGCAAATTATTTTAGCCTACATTTTATAGATTTTGAAGAGGTCAATGTTCCACAAATGGTTCTAGAATTAGGCCTAAGAGCTGGGCCACTCCTTTACAGTAGTAGTTCGTAGAGCTTAAGGGAAAAAAAATGAAACCTTGGAAATACAGGCTACTATGTGGAAAAACTGTCCCTTTTAATAGCCAAACATTTTGAAGAATAGGCTACTCTCTCTCAAGCTGTGGCTGGTTTAGGCAGCCTGTGTCAGATGGTGCCAGATGACTGCTCTTTATCTCATGTCCATTTTTTTCTGCAGGGGCCATGTTGAAGCACATTTTTGTTTAGCCTAGGCCTACATAAAAATTCTACCAGGTGGTTTATCACGCTTCAAAAAAAAGCATGCTGAAACATTGAGTAGGCTGTTGCAGCAAAATCCACGTAGCCGACTGGAGAACCTTTAATTTGAATCAAGTAAAATGTATGACGTGGCTTAAACAGAAGGAAGCGGAAAACGATAGGGAAGCGTCAACACAGCCTATGAATACAGCCTTTTCCATCGGCCCCTTCAAGCAAACCGCTGATCTACATTAACGTATGTATCAATTAACTGCACATACCTTCAACATTTGAACATTTTCTCTGATTTGTATCAGTTTTATGGTCGATTTTGTGTGTATCGTGCGCAGCAGACAAAAGACGACTACTTGGATACATCGGTTACCTTGTAGCTAGCATGGTTAACGTTAGCGCTAGCTTGTCTTGTCCACCACCATCGCTGGTGGATAATCATCTCACATAAATTCGTGTATTTGTATAAAATGTGTTGCAACTGAGTTTTTTGCGGGTTAAAAACGCCTTGCGATGTATGTAAAGTAATGCTATCATCCGCCTCAGGAACATAAATTAGCAAGAACCAACCCTAATTTAGCAACGCATCGAACCAGGAGTCATCAGTCATGAGTTGGATATGTAACGTCAGGCTTGATTTGTTGATTTGTGAAGATGTTAAAATGGGAACGATTTAAAACGTGTGCCTTTTTTTCTTCATATTTAGAATGGTTACTGACGTTCAACTAGCAATATTTGCCAACATGCTTGGCGTGTCGCTGTTCCTGCTTGTGGTGCTGTACCATTACGTGGCTGTCAACAACCCCAAGAAATTAGAATAAATCCCTTCACGCCACACTGTAAAGGTATGGCTGCCTGCTTATGTGGGTTTTGTCATGTGTTTGTCTTCACATAGAAGCGTATGCATGACCATTTATCCTTGTTCTACTTCCAGATTGATTATGGGACCTCCACCAGAGAAGCATCACTACTCGCACAGGCAGACGAAATCATCATATGAATGTTTTCTACGAAAATTATGTGAATAAACTTTTTTTTTCATGATATCTTTTGGTTTTAATTGAATACAATCAATTAAACGACTTGTAGTATATCGTTTTATTAGTGTATACACAGGTTGGAAATTGAACATATCCAAAGAATTACTCCGAACCACTCAAGATAACGCATCTCGGTAATAATCATGATAGTTGCCTTGCCATACAGAGCAGCCCTGCTGTCTAGGCCTAGTCACCAAACAGAATCCTGCTGACAGAATACAAAACAAAGCATAACAAGCACAACGTGATTTGGTTTATAATAATAAAAAAACAAACAAACAACAAAAGCACCATAAATACAACAATACCAAGCAAATTAGTGTATAATCAATATATTTTACTCGCACAAAAAAAAAAAAAACACAAATCACACACAAGAATGACAGTATTTTCTCTGGAAGGTGCTATGATAAGTTGCATTGCTTCAGTCTGGGTAGGCTACAGTACACTGAAGGTGCTTATGGGACATCAGTGACTGGCATGTGCAAAACCTTGTGCAAATCTCAGTGCTGGCCTCTCCATGATTTCATCACTGCGGTAAGATGAAAGTGCACCAAAATGTTTCATATCTTTAACTGTGTGAAACTGCATATATGTGAGGGGAAAGTGAACAGTGAAATGTTATGTCCTTAGACTGCTAAGGGATAGTGATCCAGTGCCTTTGCTTCCTGCAGTTCTGAGATAGTATTGACAGTTCTAGGCTTCAGTCAGCAGAAGTACTTTCCCACATACAGCTGCGGCTGCTTCTGAAGACGCCACTTCCGGTGTGATCTCCTGCAAGGACTCAACAGAGGACACCTGTGAGGGAAGCACACAATCACTTTAGATCACTTAGCCAGAACTACAGTAGGGCTGTGGGTGTAAGGGAGCAAACATGTCCACATTTAGCTGGGCCATGGCCTTCCGGCGCAATTCTGCTCGATTCTCAACTCTCTTCGTAGCTCTGTCTGGGTTTTCTTTCCTTGAGGTGGATTCCTCCAGGAGAACTCATCTCCTGGTCAATTAGCTATCAGAGTGAGGCAGCGCAAGAATACTACAGGCTATCAGTCAAGGGCTGATCCAATCTTTTTGAACGTAAACACCTCCAGCAAGAAATCGATCTCGATACGTTAAAGACCACACCCTCAGTACAAAAAGATAGTGTAGAACGAGGGGCTGGTCAAGACCATACTAGTCTACATTCAGTAAAATGAAAAAGAAAAAACAAAAGAAACTGCACATTTGTATCTGTGAGCAACACTCACAATGTATTTACTTGACTAATTAAGGGACCAGTGCAATATTGCGAACCAAGTCATGCAACATAATACTGCCAGTAAATATTGCCCAGAGTTTTGCCATAAAGGATGTGCTGTGCCATTTAGGTACTTCTGCATTTGTTCCCGCTCCTGTGCCCAAGTGGCCTGGCTAACACCAGCCTAAATCTCAAGTGAGATTTAGTCTGAGGACCACCTATACATTTTCTAGCAAAAGTTCACGCGTCATCTTGCCGCCTCTCCCCGTTCTGCGATTGGTTCCCAAGTCCAAGCGAAAATTTCGGCCATGGTCTCCAGACTGCCGTGCAGTTCGGAACGAGCGAGCAAGGCAGCATGGGTATTCCCAGGCTAGTGCCCAAGTAGGCCTACTGTATGTGAAAATGCACTGCTATGCCATGTGTGAATAGCCTTGTTCTCACATATCTGCAATGCATCTCAGTCTGCCCATGATGATCTCCCCTTCCTTCCTCTGGCATGAGAGGAACACTGGCTTTTACCATAGTGCATGGAGGCGGGTATTTTATTTCAAGTGTTTTATTTCAAGATGCACCACACTCTGGCCACGTCTCATATGGTGCACTTGCACACTTCAAACACTATGTCTTGGTGCATTCTGAAAGTTTCTTTAGAATCACGATTTAAGCAGCGGTTATGTTTGTCAATTCTGTTAATTGTTTTCAGTGAAGTGTTCCATTTGGGACAACAATTTACGTCTAAAATGCACTCTATGGACATGAGTAGCCAAGCACACTGTGCAGTGTTGCAGTGCAAGTGCGCCATATGAGACACAGCCTCTGTCTCTTCTCTGCGACCATCAATTGGATTGGTTGTAGGTCTGTCCAATGCCTGCAGAAGCCTACAACTGATATGTTGATTCCGCTTCAGGGAAGTGGGACATGACAGAAAAGCGGCCAGACTGTGCTGCGTAGCAGATCAGTATGTGTGTGTGAGAAGTGAACCAAGCTGTGTAACAAGAGTAAGTCCATTTGTTATTTACCTGTACACTGGAATCTGACACGGGCGTCTCAGGCGTGGTGCCGTCGGAGTAAAGGTAACAGCGGGCCGAGTTCCTCAGCAGAGCTTTGGAGGCCAGACGGAGAGCAGGACCCTCCTTCCCAGATCCTCCTGCGCCATCAACACAAATACATTCACTCTTGTACTCCACATACACATGAGGAAAAGAAGAGATATGACACCTTGAAAAATAAGAAAGAACAGTGCACACAAGCTTTTCATTTTAAAATTACACAATCAAAAAAGACTCTTTCCTCCGGGCTCTCCATGCCTGAACGCAAGGTGCAATATTTGTTAACATTTTGATGGGCATGTCACATTACTGTTAGTGACATTACTGTTAGTACTTAGTACTAGTACTGTTAGTACTGTTAGTTTAATTGACCAATCAGTATCACCATCCATCTGTTCAACTGCGAAAAGTGGTATTTTTCATGTTGTCACAGCATTTAAACTGACTGTGGTTGGGGTGTGAAGAGTCTTGAGTGATTGAGCAAAAACTCAGACAAGATCGGTGAGATTGCTCAAGATCGGTGCTGTGGGAAATATGAGTGGGTCAGTGTTAGTTTACCTGCGAAGGACAGGTGCTTCTTGATCCCAGGCTTGATTAGCCTCCACACCTTCATGGTTGCACTGGTGCTGTCAGGGCTGTGCTCTTGCTGCTCAGGGCTCTGGGGTGGGGAGGAGGATGTCGGTGAGGCTAGAGTCTCGTTTGAGTCCAGCCTTCGCACAGGGATCCGGCTCGGCCTGGGCTGCAGCTCACACCTGTAAAGAAGACCACACACCTGTAGGAAAACAGGCAAGCACATAGACCAATGCAAAGCCATAACTGTGTTGTAAGCGTACAATGGGCAAAGGTATAATTACTTTGTGTATTCGATGGAGGAGAGAAAGTCAATGGGTTCCTCTTTCAAAGAGGTCTGCAAAGAGGAAACAAAAACTTGATCTGCTTGCCATTTTAAGTTAATGAAAGAATATATCGAAAGAATATATTCACACTGTTAAGAGTGTCATAACTGGAGTATTTCTTTAACCTGCTTGGTGAGCGACCCCCGTTTCGGGGGGGTTGCATGATGGTACCCCATGAACGTCTTGGCCCCTCTGCCCCACCTCCCAGGCCGCGTTGGAAAGTCTTTGCCTTGCGATGACGGCCGGAAGTCAGGACAACTGTTACCTGGGTGATGTCAAAGAATGGGATGAGAAACTGGCAACAGATGCCACAACAAGTTTGGAATGGGAAAGGCACTGTACAGATGCGTCATGGGAAAGACTGAGGCTTCCAGGACAGTCACATCACAGTAGCATGTGATAAATGATGTATGCCTGTTACATGGCAGTGATAGAGGCAGATTGCTGATGAAAAAAATGTTATCAGGTGCAATGGTTCAAAGTTAGCACTATGATTCTATTGTAACCATAATTACACACCAAGGGCACTTCACAGAGACTTCAGATACACTGCTGACTGACCAAGTCACATTCGGACAGTTTTGCTTGGCATCCTCACAGACATTATCTGGCATATGAATGATACATGCATTTCAAAATGGGGGACTGGGGGGGGCTACATTTGTTACTACATGATGTCCTTCCACACCGACAGGGACAGTGGGGTGTAGCAAATTGAGCTTCCCAGACCCTGATCACTCATCATGGGATGGGATGGGATGGGACTGGTATCCATAAACATGCCTTTATGGAGGTTTGGCCTCAGGGAGTGTACTACTGTTTCTACTACGACTTGAAGGAAGGAGAAACACAAAGCGATGTGAATGGACAAATTACAGGACACAAAAGGAATGGATTTTTGCTTTGAATACTGTACATTATGTGTTATAGGAGTCGGCTATTATCTGTGCTGATTTAGGTAACTTCTCAGCGTATTTGATAAACAATGTCATAGCATGTCCAATGTCTTAAATGTCAAAAATTGAGCATAACACAAAGAAAGGGTGTGTGGGATATTTGAGCTCGATTAAATGAAACCCCTCCCTCCCTTTCCAGACTGGTGGCTAGAATTAGCTAGAATTCCTTGTCGCTTGGTATGACTTGGTGTGATTCTCAGAGCTAGGACTGTGTATTAAAGGCAGGGTATGGGATTCTCAAAGTCAGATTTTGAAAATGGTCCCACCCACGTTCCTACCCCTTTCCTCCAATGGAGTATGACCATTTGATTGACACAGAACAGTCCAATGGGGAATGCTGGTCTCTCAAATGGTAGGATATAGTTTTTCAAGCTCTGTCCGTTCCACAAATGATTGACTTGCTTAATTTTCATATCAGTGCTTCCAACTCGGTGGCTGTGAGAGGGGGATGAAGAGGGTTTCAAGTAATTTAGCGAAAATGGCCAAAAATAGAATTCCATACCCCACCTTTAACATCAGGGTTTACACACACACACACACACAATAGATGGCTGGACGAGAAATTGACAAAAGATTGACAAGGTATTAGATTAGAAAAATGGTTGAACAATGACTGGTAAGAGAGCACAATCCAGTCACCTCAATTAGATTACATAAACCATTTTATCCTAATATGCTATGACATCATGTAAAAGAATTTTTTTTTTTTTTTTTTAATTAGCCATTTTCATCAGGGTAAGTGATCATTAATATGAAACCAATTAGACTTAAATGCTATGGGCTTTCAGGTTCACAGAAGAGTTCTTCTGTGATACTATCACTTGCCCTTGAGTACAAATCTTTTAGCCATCATGTTGACCCTGCTGTTCATTTGGCTTTGCATGCATACAAACAACATGTAGAGATTGTTTTGTCATACATTTTTTATACAAGTAGCTGATTAGTAGCCAGCAGACTCAGATGGTTTGCAATGGTCCAGCTGTGAAATGAATGTTGTTGATACAGAGACGAGGGCCAAAATACACAGGGCAAACATGATGCTATGTTATCAGACTTGAGCCTTTTCAATGGTGTCATTTGGGATCTGCCAGGGTAATAAAAGGGTCAGGATTTCAAATTTTGTAAACATCCACCAGGTGAAGGCTCAGGGGAAGGGACCTTTGCACAGTCAGGCATCACTATGCAGCATCATCCATGATGGACAAAAGGGCTTCCAATGAGGCCATGAGTTGTTCTGCTCTTGTCCAATCACGAATGGTACTTTTGCATAGAGTCATGCCTTCCCTTGCAAATGGACGCCTGAGACTAATGGTCAAACACACACAAGAAATGAGACTGGAGAAACTCACCACACACAGGAAGGACATGGAGGAAGGTTTCAAATGCAGAAAAGAGTGAAGGTCACAAACCACTTCAGTTCAACCACAGGGGGATATTTATTAGAGAAAAGGTCAGACATCTGAAATGTTACTCCACTCTACATATCAAAGTAGCTATGATATATATCCATATGCACATGTGCAGTTATAAAGATATGAACAACATTTAAAAGCACAATGTGATAAGTTGCACTTTAGAGAGGCGAATGAGGTGCGAGTTTTACTTCATGAAATGCATTAATTTTTTCTTCTTCCTGAAAGCTTGGATCCCTTTACCATCAAGTTTTTTTTTTTTTCAAGGCATCAAATAAGCTCGACTGTGTATTATATAAAATACAAATGGAAACATAGGGCAAACAATAGGCACAGAATGGACATAAATCCCTCATGTCAAGCTTTAAAGCACGGCTACAGCCTCTTTTTCCTAAAATAATGTTGTGTGTGTCACCATAACTGGGAGGAATGTTACCACAACACTACAACCATGTTTCAGAACACCTGGATGAGCACAAATCACAGACCAACAACACAAAACTGAGCCAGAGGCCAAACTGTCTCTAAAGAATCAACATTAAACAAAAGTTGTCCTTTCTTGCTCAAACTCATGCCTTTCTGACCCCATATCCGCAAGGTAAAATGGAAGATGAGGACATCAGCTAAGACTTCCACCAGCTATTTATCACAAGACCAGTAACACAGCTAGCCATCTGAGCTATTGGTGTTTTAATGGCATGAAAAACGTGTGTTGTAGAGAGCACCTCTGTGGCGTTTGAAATGCGCACGCCTGCAGATTTGATGGAGGAGTCTTAAGACGCGGCTAATGTCAAATCACACTGACGTGCTTGCACTGGAGATGGTTTGTGAGAAAAGGGAGGATAGAAGTTTAAAAGAGGTGTACACTTGCACAATGGTTTCAGGCTCCCGTGAGGTGTGAGTCTTAAAAAACAAAACACCAAGCATCTGCGCGGGGCTGTTCAACCATTGCTGTCCTAGTCTAGAAGCCAGTAGCTGTTACTATAGACACACTGACAAAGAGTTGGCACACAGTTAACATATGAAGACATGGTTTACAATTTGATCACAGATACATACACAACAGATGCCATATAGGTACACTAACATGTGACAGCTGCTTTTTCTGATTATTAGTGTTCATTCAAATGCCTTTAGGAGATAAAAGCATTGAAATGTGATCACGTCGTTAAAAAAACCAAAATGAACCGTTTGTGTCTGCTGCACATGATCAAGCATCTGTGTGTCAATGCAGCTCTCCAGCAAACAGGATTTTTTTATAGAGAAAAAATATTAAGAAAAGAAAACAAAAACTCATCCGAATCTCTGCGCTGAGTGCAGAAGCCTGTGACAGAACATACATAGGCAGTGAATGTCCGTACACGCCAGTCAAACTCACACACACACACACACTCACACACACACACACACAAACAATAGCCAATTGAGCTATGTTCCCATTGTTCCCACTGCATTCAGCCCAAATAATAT
>JASCQY010000048.1:2165841-2180554 GCA_030264315.1 Sardinella tawilis
TGATTGGCTGATTAGGAATTTGCGTTCAACAAGCAGTTGGACAGGTGTACCTAATAAAGTGGAGAGTGAGTGTATATGAAATATTGAAATATTGGACCTCCAATATGGCTGAAGACTGAAACTTGATACATTTCTGTTCTACCACAAATTAGAAGGAAAAAATAACCTGCATACTTCAGTTGATAATTATCCATGATATAAAGTAATTGACAGTCCAGTAGAATTGATTAGTATGATTCAGATCCATGAACATTTTAAATGTATTATAGAGCAGTTGTTAAAAGGTTATTATAAGCTCTGGGATAACTTTTGTAGATGACTACAACCGGATGCATATATAAAGTTAAAGGAGTTCTCCTGAGTGAATCAAACGGAAGCCCTGTTGTCTGAGGCTGCTGAGTGCTGTCGATAGGTATCGGAATGACAGCAGTAGGTACAACGTAGACCAAATTTGAGAACTAGCCACTACCGCTAACTGATTAGGGCATATCTTTTTCGCTATGGTTTCGTTTTCATATGCCCTAATAGATATAGCAAGGCCATATCACATATCTGTTTTTTGTGAAGTTCAATTTGGACTGGTGAGGTAAAGCTGAGATAGCTAACTTCACTAGTATAGCCTAGCTATTTCACCAGTCCAAATTGAACTTCACAAAACAATAAACAGATTACTTGGCAAGTTAAACTGAACTATGATATAGCCTTGCTAAATGAAATAATTTTAAAAAGCATAAACTGGATTGCAAGCCATGGACCATGAGCAGTACTGCCATGGACCCTTGGTTGAAAACCCATGCCGTAAAGAATTAAGGCTACACTAATCGACACCCATACATTTAGGCCCATAGAAATGTGAATAGCACAAAAGTAATCAGAATCAGAAGCAATCAGAATAGGTCTCAAGAAATGAGAAACACAAATAGGCTACTGCGTAGTAAAACATAAACATAAAAAATATATTGCTTTAAGAGGAAAGAAGGAATTGTGCATGACACAAAATAGCCTAAACATCTTCAGAATTTTATTTTATTATTATTATTATGTGTTTATTTATTGTATTTATTTCTTTATGTTTATTTCTTTATCAATTATAATGGCTTGGCTTTAGTTTTTAATAGTGCCTGACTTTAAGGTCTCATAGCGACATCTAGTGTCTCACAGTGCAGTCAGACACTAGATGTCGCCAGAGACCTTAAAATCAATATGATGGCCACACAAAAAAGAAAACGCTATTTGATCCTTTTGGTCTTCCCTTGCTCGAATGAGTTTTGGATTGAAGAGTAGGTAAGCAGTAACGGCAAAAGCATAAGTGATATCTGGAGGATGCGGGCATCGATCCCGCTACCTCTCGCTTGCGCCTACTGCGCAGCGAGCGCTCTACCATTTAAGCTAATCCCCCTGGTTGACCACTACTATGGTCACCAAAAAAAAAAAAAAAAAAAAAAAAAAATACACTGAAACCACGCTGTTTAGGAGCAGTACCATCGTCATATCCTGTCTTTCAAGTTAAAACCTAACATGCAAGTAAACATAAGTAGGTCACATAACGTCTATACTGGGTCCTTCTTTAAGGTTTTCTAGGCTGAAGTATGACAAAAGTTGCAGTGTTTGGGCAGAAGAAGCCTACCATGCTCCTAAATAATTAAACACTTATGATTCTTCATGGACCATCTCCCCAACCCTGATACATTTAAATTAGCATCATGGGGATCGGCCATAATACACGGATAACAGATTTGCGGTATCTCACTGTTGGTGAAGGTTTTTCCTCAACAACGCTAGCAAGAGTTGGTGGAAAAAGTATCACCTCCTTCGAGCCGGATTCGAACCAGCGACCTAAGGATGTCAGTGCAACCAATGGGTGTAACCTCTACAGTCCTCCGCTCTACCAACTGAGCTATCGAAGGGGCTGATGGGTAAAGGGAGTATATTCGTAATGACAGATCATATAAATGTTCTAACATTCTTCTCGTAACTATTTTTCAAACTTTAGTTTCGAAGCATGCTTTCCCCCGTTGGACAGGAGGATGCGACAGCTAAACCCATCAAACAAACATGCACTGCTATTCCATGCATACAAATACCCTAGGCATAACGTTTGGCTACTTGAAATTTCAGTGTAGGCTATTATTTGTCCTGTTAGAAATTGTAAGCTAATATAACTCGAGAAAAACAACGGAAACCAAATATTAGATACCAATCTGATTATTCTGCTAAGAGTAACCGCTAAACATAACGCATTTTTGTCGATTATGCGAGTCTTATGTGAACCTCGTCATTTACGGGTAAATTACGTCTAGCCTAATGTATGTCCTCTTTACCATGGCGTTATTTGTCGTTGTCCTCGATGTCCGATTAACTTTTGGATTTTGGAAGTTTAGCAGTTGCGCCCATCTCCCAAAAAAGTAGCCAGGCTACCTTCGATGCGCTGACAAAAGACTCGAGTCGCCTGGCTTCTCTCTGCGCTGACTGTCCAACTCCAACTCCATTGTGTGTCGCTATGTGGTGCTCGAGTGAAACATCTAGGCTACACGTTACCGACCCTACTTAGTAATAAGCTATTTCTCAGTCACTTGCCCCCTCTATAAAGTGCAGGAACGTCTTGGGTTTGCCTTTTATTATGAAGAATATATCGCAATAGACTACCGCATGCCGTCTGCTATTCGATATTTTAGGCCCAGCCCTAATCTGGTTTCTCTGTGCATGTAACCGCACTGAGGGCCCTACTACATAAAGAAACACGCGTTCCATATTAGTATTCATATGTATGGGAAGTGGTCAATACACCTACATAAAAAGTGATCAATCAGTTAAATTTACATGCCTCTTTATTGATATGAACATGGCACAATTGATTGCTTTCTTTCATTTATGGAGCAGGATAGACTAGTACAGGACATAGATGTATATGCTGTTACTTTCATTTTTTAACTCCAGTTAAATGTCATTCCTAATGCAGACCTTCCCTGATGAGTGTGTTGTCTCTTGTCTTCCATTTGTGTACACAGTCTTCACAGTTCCATCTGGGTACTCCCTTCTCTTGTACACTGATGTATGAATCTCGCGTTGTCCGTTTATAAAGTCAACAGACTTCTCTCCATTCCTACAAATTAAAAGTTAGATCAGATTAGGAAAACATTACATTATGGATTTGATGGATATGATAACATTATGGATTTGATGCTCTTACTCGCTGAACCTAACCACAGTCCCATCTGGAAAGGTGCTTTCTTCTCGACCGTCAGAGAAAGTGTGCTTGATTGTGCCATCAGGGAACGTTATCTTTCTGCTGCCATCAGGATGATGTTCTTCTACAAGAACCAGAAGGAATAAATGAAGAAATATCTTATCTACAAAATATCTACAAAAATGAAACTATAAATGAGACTAGGCCTGCTAACACAGACAACCACCCATGACCTTTAGCAGATTTTGATTTTCTAATATAACGTCAGCCTTTTGTTATCCCTAAATAAAGTTCCGTTGTTAAAAATACAAATATGATCTGTTATGTGATTACACCATTTGATTCAGTGCTGCTGAGACCCATTTCTGCCGTAGCCTAGGCTTACTACCTGTTTGCTTATTTGCAAAGTTCAGGACCTCCAGGCCAGAGGGGAACGTAGTATGTGTTGCCTCAGAATCATGATAGTAGTACACCTGTGGGACAGACAGACAGACAGACAATGCATTTCCTCCACAGACATCCTTCACATCAACCAAAGACATTATACTTTGATAGCCAACACAAGTTACTGTAAGGTCCTTTGACATACCACTTTACCATCAGCTAGTATTTGTTTGACATCGCCATTGAAGAACGTGATTGTCACTGACTTCTTATCTGCGGACACTTCCTTTTTGGTCCCATTGCGATATATAACAAGCCGGCGTCCAGAGGAGAGAATCTGTTCGACCTACACAGGAAACTGAAGTTAATTTCTGCACTACACAGTGTGTGCTGTGCTGTATGTAAATGTCAAGGCTGGTAGAGGTGACTAATGATGAAAAGAACCCTAGGTAATACACGTCACCTTTCCGTCTGGATAGTGTATTTCCTCTCTCACTTCATTCCTCCTGTCTTGTGCTGCTGATGGGCCACTACTGTCCTATTTGGGTTTAGAATGGGGCCACTTAGTCAGATAGCACTAGCCTGCTGCGTATGGAAATCTACATCACATCAGTGCACACTGCAATGTTCAGAGAAGCCAAACAATAAAAATCCTTTCTTAAAATGTATAAATCATAGGGGAACATGCTTGATTTGTGAGCAAAACGGATTTTCTGGTGTAACTCACTCTTGTATTTTATTTAGGACTATTATTTTTTTAAGATCATTATTAAAGGAGTTATCCGTAG
The DNA here is from genome assembly GCA_030264315.1 of Sardinella tawilis. Lineage (NCBI taxonomy): Eukaryota > Metazoa > Chordata > Actinopteri > Clupeiformes > Clupeidae > Sardinella > Sardinella tawilis. The sequence continues at coordinate 2,170,201 of JASCQY010000048.1, forward strand.
TGGATCAAAATGAAGCCCTGTTGTCTGAGGCTGCCGAGTGCTGTCGATAGGTATCAGAACGACAGCAGTAGGTACAATGTAGACCGAATTCGCGAACTGGCCGCTACCGCCAACAGATTAGGGCATATGAAAACGAAACAGACATGCCCTAATCAGTTAGCAGTAGCAGGCAGTTTGCGAATTCGGTCTACGTTGTACCCACTGCTGTGCCTATTGACAGCACTTGCCAGCCTCAGACAACAGGGCTTCGGTTTGATTCACTCCGGAGAACTCCTTTAAGACCAAGAAGCACTATTAAATTTTATGCACATATTACCATGTGGTCCGAACAGGAGGAGGTTGTCTGGCTGACCCCCGATGGTGCGTGTGTGCCTCTGGGAGTGGAGCTCTTACAAGGCTGATCCCATAGCCTGGGGCTTGGGCCGTCTTCAGAGCCCCAGGATACCTGGCAGCCAAAATGACTCGCCTTCAGTTTCAGATTTCTTTATTTACTAAACCCTGTGGACGTGATACTGATAGTACCATATTTGCATAATGACTGTTTAGATTATGTTTTGTGCTTGGTGTTCTTTATACAATTCTCTTTTGACAGTTGAGATGTCTATTATGGGCACAGTGAAATTAGCTTGTTACAATTTCAACTGAATACCTTTCTGCCACTAATGCTATTTGACCTTTGGCACCTGAGCAGGCTCTGTGTGGCCTCAAGGCTTGCAGAGGACATTCCTAAGTTTTTGAGAATAGAGTGAGAGGCAAACAGGAACAACATTAGGACAACAATAATGAACAATAATGAAGAATATTGTCAGTACCATTACAGAAACTGTTACAAGTATTAATTCAATGATATGCACTTACTGAAGGGTGTGCTTGGTCTTTGGTCTTTGGTTCTCTGGACACTGGTATGAAGGCTTCGATTTGACTGGAACAGCAGAATAAAAACAGAATAAGTTAAAAAAAATAATTTGCCTAAATCAACCGTTTTGGAAAGTCAACATATACATTAGAACAAAACCTGAGACCTAATTTCAAAATATAAGCTAAAATGAGTGATGACTAAAAAAGCTGTTTAACAGTTCTTTCAGGGGGGAAATTCCATCAGTCTGTGATTTACCCTATGCCTATATCTGATGATCGATGTGTTAGGCAGGCGTAGGCTGCATCCTAACCACAAATGTCCTTGACAACGCTGCTTTGAGATTGTGAATATTATGGAAAGCACGAGTAGAAGTTCTGTGGTGATAATACTTATTATCTGCTTGGAGTACTTTTACCTAAACTTTTGACCTAAATTTAAGTGGGTGAAAAGTTAAACAGAGTTTAAATGTGTTGCATGATGTCCAAGTAACTTATAAACTAGGCAGTATGTTTGTGCAACTTTGGGTTCACGAAAACATGATTTGAAACGTTTTTTTTTTCTTAGCTTGGAAATCAGACCCACATCAATCAATATGTAGGTCTGGCACTGAGTCATAGTGACTGCCTTTACTAACCAGCATGATATTTGAACTTAAACCGAAGCATTACATTCTTAACTAAAACTCCTTGGAAGAGCAGTCAACATATTGTCTGTGTACTTGCGTTCAATATAGTTCAATATAGTTCAGTTATAGTTGAAGCTTCAATTTGGGAGACAATACACATCCATAGACTGTGGAGCAGTGTTGTCTCAATTTCACAGCCAATGACATGCCGGTATTGATATGAGGAATTGATAATGATGGGCAAACGGTTCTAGTGGACTGAAGCATTTGATTTTCGATTCTACTGGATTCCCCCTGTTGTTAATCTTCTTAAAGGAGAACGTCGGTGCGTCCCAACCTACGCCAACGTTCTCCTTTAAGCCCCGCTTCTTCATGTTGGATAAGCAGTTGTGATTGGTTCCTGACTTTTTGGAGGAATCAAAAAGAAATGTCCTTAATGACCATACTGACTTTCAGAACAAATTGAAATTTGCTTGTATCTGAGTTTTTTCCCAGGCTAGTTTTTCTTTTGAGGAGTGCACAAGAATAACTCTAGTTTGAAGGGAGCAGGAGGAAAAAGCTCAGGTGACTGACTATATGTGTAGCTGGTCTGACAGACTGACCATGAATGTCCCTCTGGCTCCTTTGGTGTGGTGTGAAGCCAGTCTTAGCTTGTCTTAGCTGCATGCTCACGCAAGCCCTTGTCTTACTTCAGACTAACACCTCAGGATTCAAAGTCCAAGCATTTACACTAATATGTTTTACAATACAAATCTAACATTACCATTGTGATGTTAAAGTTAAAGCCTGGAAATCCAAATCCTTGTAATCTTTCAGATTAGGGGTCCGGCAAAGATCAATATAAATGACCTACCTCTAGCCACGGCACCAAGCATGCATTTGAAAGTCTTGCTGCACGCAATTGGATAATGCTATGATCAATCATAACAAGGAACGATCCAAGCCTAGCCTGGCAAGCCAAACTATACACATGAATTGTATAGTCTGGAATCGGACCGTTCACAGTGCTAAAGCCTGTGGGTGGGATCAAGTTATCATTCAAACTGTCTCTACATGTAATAGGCCAGCGCTACTGACCAATCAAAGCTATCAGGCAGGCCTTTCTTCATCGTGCTAAGCCCACCCCAATGACTCGCTACACAGATAGAGCGTTCTGATTGGTCAGTCCTTGGTTGAGACAGGCCAAGATTTACCGTACGAGACTAGACCAAGTAGCTAGGCAAGAATATATTCTGCTGCTAGGTGGTCTAGATTTCTAGGCTAATCCAAGCTAGCACTGTCATCATCATTTTAGTTCATCTTTGGCCCGCCTATGTCAGAAGCACTGCTCTGATTGGTTACCTCAATTTTTTAAGGTAGTTTATTGATCTTTGCCAGAGTATCTGCAAGCATAATTCAAATTGTGCTCTCACAAGATCTCTGGACCTCCAGTATAATGTTAAAGGAGTTAAAGTTCCGTGTGAATCAATCCATAGCCCTGTGGTTCAAGGTCACTGAATGCTGTTTATAGGAAAAAGAACAAAAAAAAAATGATACAACATAGGCCAAATAATGAACCGGACAACTAACACTAAATAAATGGGGCATAGTGACTTACTTTCAGTTTCATTTTGCTATGCTCCATTCAGTTAACAATAGTTAGTGGTTTAAAACTTAGCCCATGTTGCATCAATTTTTTTCTTTCTTTTTGCTATAGACAGCATGCAGTGACTTTAACAACAGCACCATGGATTGATTCACATTGACCAAACCATACTCCTTTAATGCAGTTCCCATACATGTTTTAATAATTTCACATTGCAAACAGCATGAACTATGTACACCTGTTTAAGAAGGCTGGATTTGAAAAAAGGCAAATACTACTTGTTTAATGAAGTGTATGCCTATGACGTACTTAATCAAGCCTCATCAAGTTCAGATAGATCAAATCTGGCTACGCTGACGTTATCTTCACTCTGAATCATCCCATCTGTGCCGTCGGTCCACTCAAACATGACTAATACTGTCCAGACGATTCCTTCAGTTTCTCATAATATACAGCAACCTAACAGTCACTTTTGTTTTTACTCAAAGCTGAGTCAATGTTGTGAGAGAGCAATGGTCTCAGATACTGAAACTCTGAACAATTGTCATGTGATCTCACGTTGCCGAGAGGTGAGCGAGCGGCAGGGGGAGCGGGAGGAAGAGGCGTGGGCATGGCAGGAGTGGCACAGGTGAGCCTGCCTCTCAGCTCCTGGTTCTCCCTTATCAGAGAATCCATGCGGCTCTGCAGCAGCCTGTGGGCCTGGGACCACTCCCTTCCCCGCCGCTCCAGCTGTTCCTGCATAGCCCACATCTGCTGCTGGAGCTTGGCCACCCATATGGAGAAGGCACACAAACACACACACACACACACACACACACACACCACAAACATACACACACACACACACACACACACACACACACACACACACACACATAAACAGAGAGAGAAAGAAACAAACAGATTAGCATAAACAAACAAATGCTCTATTTGTAAAGGTAAGATGTACAGAAGTGGAGCAAAAAGTAGGCCTGTCACTTCTATAAACATTAACTAATACAAATTACAAATATCAACTTAGAATAACAAAAACCACCAAGTATCATACCTGGGCAACGTCATGATCCATTTCCCCCCTTGTGGATTTTTCAGCATTTCGACTGTTATCTCTGTTAAAAGAAAATCATTGTTTGCTCGATTAGAAATCATAGCAACACAAACCACTGATCTTCAAAGGTGTGCAAAAGATAACAGGAGAGTTTTTTTCTCAGAATGACAAGCCACAGAGACCTGTTTCAACAGGATGTGTCCAATCTGATTGTGGGAATGAATCATGCGAAACAAAATTGGTATAATCTTTGGTACAATCTATGTTTTTTTCCCCTTTCTTTCACATTCCACGTGCACGCTCTTCATGTTTCATGTTTCGTATCTGGGTGTGCTTAAGCTACGGTTCACAACTGGTGAGTCACAACCTCTTTTGACCACATTTACTGTACATATCCACTGCAATAGTTGCTCATGCTCATTATTGAGTTTTCACAACAAAAACAAAATTCAAGAATTAGTTGAAGAGGAAGTCTCAAAAGAATTTGAAGAAATTATTTCAACAAAGACAAATATCTTTAGGCATTGCTTTATCCACAGAATTAGTAGCCTACGGATTATTTACTTTACAGTTTATTTCTTACTGTCAAACTTAATAGGTATGAAATGAATGTCATGGGAAACATGGGCAGCATCAAATACAACCTGAGAAACTGCATGGCCTTGTCCTGCCTGTTTTTCAATTCAGCCAACAATGTCTCATGTTTCACGCCAGCCTTGGCAGCTTGAGTAAGATCTTGCCGTGTTTGTCCAGGTGCTCCATCTCCTGCAAGAGGTGGAAGAATTAATGATTACAAGAGCTGGCCTTGAGCAAGTTCCAGACCAGGGGATACAATAGTAAGCTCTGTTGACTGCACAACACTTTGTGGTCACCACCCATCTCAAAAAGCCCCACTAATGGGCACACTCATGGGCAAAAACATACAATATAATACAATAGTACACTACTCACCACGCCTGTTGTCCTTGGAGCTCAGGAATTTCTCCTCCTGTTTGCCATGGAGGGCTCTTTTGCCCGCAGACTCCATCTTGGGGAAAATGCTGCTAAGCAGCTGAGAAGCGGCGCTTAATTTCACCTCTGCTGCTGTACTGGATGTGCCAGCCCTGTTCCAGAAGAAGCCTGTCATCAGTTCTGAGTCGCTGTGTTCACTGGAGCTGGACGGCTGTGGGCTGTTGATGTAGGAAGTGCGGTTTTGGGTTTGGACAGCGGGACGAGGCCCAGTCTCGCTGGGGGCGTCGCTGGCGTAGTCGCCATCTGACAGGTCCAGATTCTGGTCCCTCCGTCGGACTGTAGTTGGGTTGGGAGACACGGGGGACCGGTGGTTCTGCCACTCGTGGCTATCCACGCTGCTCTCACTGGAGCTGCTGCTGGTGCTCAGAGACTGCACAAGCTCCGCGGCTAGGCTAAGCACCTTTGGCCTGTCAGACCTGCTGTTGGACTGGCCTCCGTCAGATTCATGGCCGGCCCAGTGGGGAGCTCTCTGGCACACACGCACAATCTGATCGTTGACCTTTTTAAAGGCGACAGCACCTGCGGTCTGTGGTGAGACAACTGATGCAGCCTCTCTGTCTGAGGAAAAGGTCTGATGGAGGCTGTTTCTCCTTGAGTTGCTACACTGGATAGGATCCTGAGGTCCTCTCTTTTTATTATCGACTTCATGTGGGGCACACATGGAATTAGCTGACGCTTGACTTTGGGGTACAGGACACACGCCCCTCTCAACAGGGCGGTACAGGTGTGCTGCAGCAGCGGGGACAGGTGCCTTGGCATTTGGCCAGGTGGCTGGTGCACTCTTCTCTAGCGCTGATATCTGGCCCATATTGAGAGCACCAGTGCCCTGCCCTAACCCTACTGTTGCTCCACTAGGTTTCTGTGCGAGCGGAAGAGCCTTTCCGGTCATTAGCTTCTTTCTGCTAAATTGGATGGGTGGAGCCACCTGTTGCTGCAGCTTGGGAAAACCCGCCTTTACCTGTTTGGGAGAAAACGGACCTGACACCGTCGATTGATTCTTGCCAATACGGGACACACCATCCCCTTTTCTCAGGAACTTCTTTCCATGCTTCTGGGCCTCTTTGATGTTCTGTCCAAAAGAGATGTCAAAGTTTAAACACATTCAGAGTTGACATGTGCACTATGGTGGAAGTGTCATATCCCCCAACCTGCTTCGACTCTGACAGAGACTTTTCATCCACTTTCAGCTGCTCCTCAAGAAAATCTTCAAAGGTCTTTCGTCTTTCACCCACAGCAGGTCTTATTGGCCTGGAATTGTGTAGCTTCTATTAGTACATATATAAGCTACACAAGCTACATACACAAGCTACATACAGAAGCTACACAATTCCCTTCTCACAGGACACCATTGAAATAGTCAACTGAAAGGAAAGGTGTCTATACTGTATATCTCTGATTCTAATCAGTACCTGTCTTCAGGGTTCACTGCAAGAGTCCCTCTCCTCCCAAAGGGACTGACTGGAGGGGGCTCTTCCACTAACTCCTCTTGAATAGGAGAAAGCTCCCTCTGTTCTGCCACACAAACATCAACAGAGCATGACAATAGAGAATGGCTGTTTGGGCTGTGTGGGGGAGGACTGTGCTAAATATACTGCTAGCCAGGTATCAAGACAAAAGCTGTCATACAGCAGACTGAAGTCATGTCAGTTTCGTTTCGGTATCCTGAACTTGCCCTTTTGATGCTCTGGAGCAATGACTAACATATACAGTCAAAGTAATGAAGGTAGTAAACAATAAGACAGGTCTAAACATAAACAAGTCATCTCACACACACACACACATATTCTTTCTTACTGTTCGAGCTAACCATTGTAAGATGAGATACAACCTATGCCATTATCAAAAGTGGTGGTTAACAACAAAACATGACAAACAATTCTGTGGAAATGGAGAAACATACAAAATGAGGATCTGATGCAAGCTACAGGGCTATCTGTAAATTGTCAAGTCCCTTTTCACTTTAAACAAGACTTTAACATTTTAAATAATAATAATAATAGTTTTCAAACTTCTGCAAAAGTGAAGTGATTTACTATGGAATGGGTCATGTCCTCTTTCTTGGCACTCAAACATTTCCTTGAAACCGGGCAAGCAGCCAGCTCTGACATGTCTGGACCAGCAGCCCATATGAAGTCAAGGGATTTCACTGGTGGGCCAAGCCAATGAATGCGCATTCTCACTGGACATGAAATTCCTGTGTTGTTTGTTTTGTCTGACATACACTGAGCACTAACAAATGACATGCCTTGCTGCCTTGTGATTCTAAGTACATCCAGTGCTCCTCAGGAACGTTCAGTCTAAAAGCCCAACCCTGCTGCTCACGTTTATGATTTTATACACACTGCACACATTCCTGTGGGTTTCTATTGCTCTCATGTGTTGGGACCATTCGTAAAACTTCTGAAGAGTAACAGCAGGCAGGCATTGACTCCAAGACAGGTTGCGCAACATTTAATGCTCTACCCAGCTCAGGTTACTCCATACCGGAATCCCCAGAGGAGGAACAAGGAAAAAACTAGGACAGAAAAAAAAACACAAGGAAAAATGCCACATCCCCCCTGAAAATGACAAATAAGGGACTGAACATTGAGTTGAGCGTTGAGATGATGACATTTTTCCATCATACACTTCAGCAGCAGTATTCTCATGGGCTCAGCTGCTTATCTCCTCTGCCTGTGGTGACTCGCTTCCCCAGGCTTGGGCGGTGCTCAGCCAACAAGTCTGAGCACTTTTAAGAGAGCTGCTCGGAGGAAGAGGAGCCAAATTACTCCCAGATCGACGGAGCTGGCTGCTGCAAATCAGAAGCACAACATTTAATTGGAATTTCAGCGCAAGAGCAGCAACAGACTGGGAGCTTCTGTCTCTGTTGTTTCTCTGTGTCTTACCTGTGACTATTACTGTCCACTGAAAAGAGCCTTCTGCCTTTTGCCTTTTCACAATGGCAACAACGCCGACTGTCACCCCTGTCGCAGACAACTGCACGGCAGATGACAAGCCGCTCTACATATTCTACTCCAGCGTGATGATTCTGGAGTTTGTTTTGGCTCTTCCACTGAACCTCACCGTCATCTACCTGTTCATTTTTCGCCTCAAGTTCTGGAAGACCAACACCAACAACATCTTTCTCTTCAACCTCGTCTTGGCCGACATTCTGCTGCTCATCTGTTTGCCTGTGAAGGCAGCCAACTTCATGAGGGGGGAGCGAAGAAGTCACAATGAGCCCCTATGCAAAGCCATGCTCTTCATGCTGTTTCTGAACCGAGGAGCCAGCATCGCCTTCCTCACAGTCATCTCCATAGATCGCTACTTCAACGTGGTGCATCCACGGAAGAAGAACTTTCTGAAGATTCTGAAAAAGTCTCCATACATTTCTGCTCTTATCTGGCTCCTGCTGCTGCCTCTGACTATTCCCACCATGCTCCAGGACTTTGAGTGCTGCAACAGTTTTGGGCGCAAGGAGGACAATTACATCGACATTTTCAGGGAAATTGTCTTTTTCACACAGATCCTCATCCCCTTCATAGTCCTGGTGTTCTGTACGGCACAGATTGTAAACCGTCTCAAAAAGAAGACCATCGGAGACAGGACCAAGTTGCGTCGGGCCACTTTCCTGGTCATGTCAGTCATGCTGGTCTTTTCTCTGTGCTTCCTGCCGTGCACTATATCAAGAATGGTTCTCCTACTCGTGCGTGTCAAGGAGTTTGGGGGGAATGCTGAGAAAATCGCTGAGAAGGTTTACGACGGCCTCATGTGCCTGTCCTACCTGGACTGCCTGCTGGACCCACTAGTGTACTGCCTGAGTAGCACTAAATTCAAGAATATGTACCTGGAACACTACCTTCCATTTCTCATTGGCAAGGATGGACAACCAGCTGAGAGTACTCACTCAGGAAATCATTCCAATACAACCCCCTTGAACAGTGCACAGAGGGAAAGAAACCAGAACTCACAAGGGAATTCATGTACTGAGTATACACAGTAGGATCAAATCATTACTTTTTTAAAAAAATAATATAATTTGTAAAAACTGTATAAAGGTTTGTGTGTTGTGTGAGGTCTGTGTATTGTGTGTGATATTGCTGGGTGACATGTTTGTGTGTAATATTGCTGTGTGTGATATGCTTGCTGTGTGAGATAGGACTACTCTATGCGGTGTGTAATACGTTTGCTGTTACCATTATTCTTCAGTCTGACACCACGCACACCAGTGCATTGAGTAGAAATAACCTGACCTAGTTTCAATTTAAGATGACATCACTGTTGTTAACGTGCACTACAGGTTGTATTGCAAATGCTGTGTTCACAATGCCAACTGTGGAAAACAATTTAGTCATGCTGTGAATCATATTATGCAATTACGACACAGAGGCGGGTGCAGAGATTTGTTTTAGTTCAGGTTTGAAGACGCCATTTCTGATTTTGTTACCTTGTAAAATGACTGACTACCTTCTTGGAGGAAAAAACATGATACTATTGTGCCAGTGCACTATTGTTTTAAGTTTTGTTGCCATTGACTGTGGTTCCTTACATGAAGTATCTTTTTGTACAATGTACTTTACTCCTCGAAATATGAACTTATTCATTTTAGATGAGTTGATAGATTAATATTATTGCTGACACCAGTTGAAATAAATGCGTTTGTACTTAATTTATGCATGGTGAGATCTTATTAATGGAAAGGTATAGCTGTATTTCCTGTTTGTCACCTGTGCTGTGATTGGCTAGAACTGACTGGTGCACCATAGCTTCAGAGGGTGCTCCAACTCCACCAGGAAGTGTTGTGCTGGGGGGGGAGTCGCTGCTGTCCTCTGGGCAATTAGCGGCAGCCAGGGAAGGTGCTGGCCTCAGCCACTGCGCTGACACAAGTGGAGCCAGCATCAGTCCTGCAGGAGAATGTTGAAATGGTTCAGCACTGCTGTTTCAAACATGCATGTTAAAAAGGTTGAGAGAGAAAAGAGCGAGATTCCTCAGAGTTAAAAATAAATCAAGAATGCAGACTCCATAGACTCATAACTCTTCACTCTTTCACCAGACTACAGAAGGAATTCAGCAGCATATGGGAGAGGTCTGCTTTCAGAGTTTTTGCCGGACATACCATTTCAGTTTCTTTCCTGAAATTACACTTGTTTCTTGTTTCTTACAATATCTTGCCTGAAGCATGACTCCAGTATTAACCTCAGCACTGGGGGGGGGGGGGGGGGGGGGGGGTGTAAAAAATTTACCGGT
>JASCQY010000048.1:2192141-2209096 GCA_030264315.1 Sardinella tawilis
ATAATAACAAGAACCGTACAAAACCGAAAACCGTGACCCCAAACCGTGATGCAAACCGAACCGTGGATTTTGGGAACCGTGCCACCCCTAGTAGCCATCATATCACGCTAATTTTGTCTTTTTAGAATTTTTTTTTTTTCAGTAGAGTTCGGTTCAATAGACTTTTATTTGACTCCACAAATCATAGTACACATGAAAACGCAACATGAAAACAATAACCCAAGATTTATGATAAATATAATGAACAAATCATAGATAGAAGATCTTCTATAACCCATATAGGAACATAACTTTTACCTTTGAGGTGGGACAGGGAACATGGCAGACACTCTGTTCATTTCTGGAAACAGTAAAACATTCTTAGTTATAGTTACTGAAAACAGCACTTGAGAAATTGGTAGTGGCGCTGAGTAAAAAAATGCTATGACCCTTAAGTCTGATATGATTGAGACCCAGATAAAAAAAAGGTTTGAGAAAGGCTGGACTAGGTCGACAGACCTGCATAAAAGAAGCAAATCTTCTTGTAATTACCTTTCATGTTTTCGGCTTCAGTATGTCACCAACACAGGTCATCTATAACGGCATTTACATGCAGTTAGTCTAAGCGATCAATAGGCTACTTTTCAAACATCTAGCAGTTAAGTATCCACCTCATACTGTCCCACATGAAGGCTAATACAGTTTACAGCAGGCTACCATGAGGCAAGATACCAGGCATTATCATTAGGAACCTTTAGTTACCATTAACTACAGATTTATGGCATTAATCTTAAATTATAGCTATGAAATGTCCCAATGTTAAATTAACATTATTCATTATTTATATACAGTGCTTACGGATAAACACTCTAAATAATGTGGACATTTTAGTCCACACAAAAGACTGCATAGAGTTGCTAAAGTTAACATTACCTCTACACATCAGCCTGCTGGCCTGCTAACATCCAGACGTTGAAACGAATGGTACACCATACTGTAAATCTGCTCTTCCCATTCCGATTCTCATATGAATCTGAATAATTGAATAATAGTGTTAGAGATTTTCTTAGTTTGTTTAATGGAATAACAGACCCACAAAACATTTTTTTTCATTACTGATGCAACAGCATTAGCATCAAACCTTTCTGCGCTGCTCACATGCTAATATTATCCACGAAGTTAAGAAAAGTCTACATAATATGACGCCGACCACAGTGAAATAAGAACGGTTTATAACATGATATAGTAAAACACAAGTAAAAAGAGATTTTCATTGCTATTAAACCAAAACTGTACACTACAAAGCTGTTCTTCATAGCTTGCTAGTTAATCGACTGACATGTGCTCGTTTGAAGTTGCAACCTAATCTGGAATCATTGGCTGAACAAACTGATTATGTAGCCTACATTCTCGGTAAAAAAAATCTAAATGATCCAAAAAGAATATACATACCTCTTCAAAAGAATTCGACTAAAAGACACGTTGCGGACGATGCATATGTTTATGATGAACTTGAGTCTAGGAACGGAGTTAGGAGCAATGAATTCATGCGTTCTGGCCTGTTCCTCTACTGTATTGGTTCGGGCTCTGCTCAAGGTATTAATCTGCCACCTGCTGGACGGAACTGTACCTCCCAAAATATGCTTCTCAAAATATGAGCCAGCCAGCCCTGAGTTTGCTCAAGTCTAAGAAAACGTGAGGTAGATTGATTTGTGGAAGCCATGCACGCCATCACCCTGACTATGTGTCGCCTGTTCTGTACATTACAACTCTTTTGTAGCCTACTTCTTCAGTTGGTTAGACATTTGTATTGTCAACATGTTTTGTAGCCTAGGCTACAGATTTCATGAAATTTTATAGTGTAAAAGAACTATTTAGGCTACGAACATAGGCCTAAAGGCTATTTAAATGTCAGAAAACAGGCTTACATTTCCAAGTATTGAATATGGATATGGATTTATTCGCATAATAATGAAGAAAAGCCAAGGAAAACTTAGTAGGCCTATCATTGCAAATGAACACATTCTCAAAACACAGAGTTTCAGAGATAGAGTTTCAGGATCAACATTTTGGCACCAAAAATGAAAACAAGAAAAAAGATTTTTGAACTTGACTGTCCGATTTCAGGTTCAAAATTCTGCGAGTGGATAACAACTGTGTCTGTTGGCATTAATAAATCAAAACTTGGATTAATCAAGCATTTATTGCTTCTGTAGCCCAATGCTCATATCTCTGACTGTATAGCCTAACTGAAGTTTAAGGCGCATAAAAAAACTGCCTTGGTTGTTAAAATTGTTGACTGCACACATGTAGGCTACAAGGTTGGAACAAAATGGCAATGATGGCACAGCAACTTTGACACAGAACGTATTGACATGAGTGCATTGACTCTGAGTCCACCCGCTGTAATGACCATAGTACACCATCAGACACACCTTCCCTGACTTTATCTTTTTTGATTACATGTACTGTATGTTTGAATCCTTGTGATGCCGTCTGTGCATTTCATAATTGTAACAACTGGGTCTCAAGGAGCAGTCCAGTGTAGAGGGAGAAGAGCAGTGGAGATGATGCATCCTTGAGGAGCACAACCGGTGACTGTCTCATGTGTCAGTAGTGATTTCCCCAGACTTCACCTCCTGCTCCTCGCCCAGTAAGCAACTGTTTGAACTGGAGGAGAGGATTGTATTATCACACTGGACATTAGTTATGAAGTCTACATTTTAGTTATGAAGTCTATGCACATGTGTGGCTCTTGGCGGATGCAATCATACTGTATGTTTAATTCAACTGTCCTCCAAACATGGCATTCGGGTGTCCTGAATTCCTAAACATAATTAGGAAAACTGATACGCAACTGATGGTAGGCCTACAATGACAGTGGAGCGTGTGAGGTAGGGATTTGGCCTATACAATAATCTAGTCTACTTGAGTAAACCCTTTATGATGCAGATTTGCATTCGGACACTGGAGGGAGACATTTCCCCTTGTCCCATCAGGCGTTGATCGTTATTGAAAGGCACTGACACAACCTTTCTGGAGAAAGGGGCCTAGGTCTGTTGAAGGAGTTAGTCACATATAAATACATAAGGTTGGTCTAAAGTTAATTACACTATCTCCCCATCTGTGTTCTAAGTTGTGGTTGGTTGTTTTCCAAAAACACAAGGCTCTGATTTAAGATGGTGAGTGGTAAAGAGAAGCTGTGGGGAGATGATGATGGCCTTGCCAGTTAATCATTAATACACTGAATCTACTCTCCGTCTTCTGCAAATATGATAAATGAACCTTAGGCACTCACCTCTGTGACGTGGGGTATCCGCCGAGGTTTAATTAACGCTGGTGTTGGTAAATCGAGTTTTCAGGGTGGGCAAGACGGACCGGAGGCTAGTTTTATAGAAAGTGTCCAAGGTTGGCATCATATGGATGACAATATAAAAGCGGGTTGGTCTAGTTCATTAATTCGTGATGGAGTGATTTTTTAAGTGACGCAGTTTAACGAATAGCTTAGGCCTACGTCATCAGTATTAAACGCTTAAGATGCCAATGAAGAGAACAAGCTGCAGTCCGACAAGAGATGCTACTTGCCATCTGTTACAACAACTTTCCTCCAAGAAGATGTGCTGTACGGCCGAGGGTCTCGTGATTGGATGTGATCAGTCGCTGTGTGGTCGTGATTTACGCAGTGATTCATTTCCCAAGTTTGATGAGGAGGAAGATTCAGGAATTAAATCAGGTGACGATATTTTTTAAAACAAAACTGACGGCTGTGAAGATTCAAAGTCTGTAAAATGTTACCCATAGAATTTTGAGACTACAGGGCTGACGCGCTCGCGCGCGCACGCACACACAGACTGACACGCACACACAGAAAAGTAATAGACCAAATGGTATTCTATAGGCCTATTCTGTTGATGAACTTTGCAGAGGCTGATGAAAGCAATGGATCTATGTCATCCGAGGAAGACCTGGACACCTTAGAATATGCTAAGACGCTTGCTTTCAAACAATCCGTGCCCAAGAGAAGCATCAGTCAGATCATCAAGGATAAAAAGAAACAGACTCAGCTGACTTTGCAATGGTATGATTTTTAGATATGTTTGAGCATACAGTTATTTTATACAGTGATTTTACTTTTATCACATGCTTTTGATATGATAGGCCCACATGAAGACCTAATTCTAAAAGACTACTTTTTCATGTTCGGCTTATGTTTTATTTGTTACATGCACTGCAGTTATCCTCATTGATGTGGATGTAAAAGTGTTTGATTATACTTTTTCATTGAATTTAATTTCTATGGGTTATAAAAAATATTGTGAATATACATATTATACTGTTTCATTCCCCAGGCTTGAGGAAAACTACATTGTATGTGAAGGTGTCTGTTTGCCCAGATGCATCTTGTATGCCCATTACTTAGATTTCTGCCGTAAAGAGAAGTTGGATCCTGCCTGTGCTGCCACCTTTGGGAAGGTTAGGATTATTATGGCGTACAAAAATATTCTTTAAGGACATCATTTGTTTGAAAATGTGCTTACGTATTGGCGTATTGCTTGGACTGTTTGCAGACAATAAGACAAAAATTTCCATTGTTAACAACCAGAAGGCTTGGCACACGAGGTCATTCAAAGTAAGTAGCAAACACATTGCACATCACATTGCTACTCATAATTACTGTACTGAATGCTCTACAAAGTAAAAAACTGTCAGTCTTTGGAACTTCACCTGATCAGGTTGCAATGTCGCTAAATAACATGATTTCATTTGAATTATTTAAAGCTGGTAACCATGTGATTTCTCTCTAAGCTGCATGTGCTTCTTTATTTGTGGCAGGTATCATTATTATGGTATTGGCATTAAAGAGAGCAGTGCCTATTATCACTCAGTATACTCAGGGAAAGGCCTAACCAGGTAAACAATAACATAAGGATTTTCTTTAATTTTGAATTCACTTACTTACTGTAAAATAGTTACCTGTACAAATAATTATCTTCTAACCAAATTTCAGATTCTCTGGAAGCAAGCTCAAAAATGAGGTAATCGTTATCATGTCTTCATCGTTAAAGTAAAGCTTCAACTCTAGCTCATTAAGATTTTTCAAGAGAAAATTTATTTTTCTGGTAAAACAACACTTATTTATTGCATTTTGTGTTCCTGTAAAGGGAGGATTCACACGCAAATATTCTCTGAGCTCCAAAACTGGAACTTTGCTGCCAGAATTTCCAAGTGCTCAACATTTAGTGCTGCATGGTTCGATATCAAAAGAGAAGGTTAGTTTGTTAACAGTTAGCATTCATCTTTTTAGAGCTTGAACTTGTTCATCCATTGTGTGATTTTTATTTTGGTCATCGTTTCAGTACATGCATGGCCTTTGTCACTTCATAGGTGGATACCTTAATTATGATGTACAAAACCCACTGTCAGTGCATCTTGGATAATGCCATCAATGTGAACTTTGAAGAGGTACATGACTGATATAGGCCTAGATGTTTGTCTTTTCTCCTTAATTAACAGTCTTGAATTAGTCTTATGCTATGGTCATCATTACGCTCTGTCTGCAGATCCAAAACTTCCTGCTGCATTTCTGGCAGGGAATGCCCGACCATCTCCTACCCCTCCTGGAGAACCCCATAATAGTCGACATCTTCTGTGTGTGTGACTCCATCCTTTACAAGGTGAGCATCTCTCCTCCAAACCCTGTGTCAAATAGACCCCTAAATGACATACTGTACAGTATCCCCTCGGAATAAGTTACACAGGTGACACTGTCTTCCACTTTCCCTCAGGTTCTCACTGATGTCCTTATCCCTGCCACTATGCAGGAAATGCCCGAGAGGTTGGTTTCTATTACTGTTCCTGTAGATACTGTTTGCACACAAACTCAGTCAAGGTAGTCCTGTGGATCATTTAAAATGTGACTTCCTTTGACTTTGAATGGGATTTCCGTTTCTGTCCCATCTAATCAGAAAATGGGGAATTCCCCTCTTAGTCTTTTGGCAGATATCCGAAACTTTGCCAAACACTGGGAGCAATGGATGGTATCATCTTTGGAAAATCTTCCACGGCTGCTATCGGAAAAAAAGCTACCTATCGCACGGCAGTTTGTGTCCTCCCTAAAGCGCCAGACCTCATTCCTTCATCTTGCCCAGGTGCATATTTGGCTGGTATGATTATATACTGCACACATGCCATTGGCTGATACAGTCTTTTTCCCTAATGCCCTTTTGTTTTTGGTTCTCTACCAGATCGCCAGACCAGCATTGTTTGACCAAAATGTGGTTAACTCCATGGTTGCAGATATTGACAAGGTGGACTTGAACAGCATTGGCTCCCAGGCCTTCCTCACTATATCCACGGGGGACAAAGACTCCGAGCTGTATTCTGAGTGTAAGAATAGTTACAAAATAGTTTTGGATAAAAACTGAAAAGAATTCTTCATTTTGAACTTGCAGAGCCTTTTGTTGATGTCTTTGCATTTTCCAGATGATTCTGTTGCCGTTTTCCAAGATTTGAAAGATCTCCTAAAGAAAAATGCTACAGTTGAGTCTTTCATTGAATGGCTTGACACCGTTGTTGAGCAGAAAGTGATTAAGGTTTGTCTTCTCATATGGTCTCCGCTGTACATGTACAGTAGTTGGTTTCATAGCCTCTCATCTCCCTTGTTCATAACCATTGTCTCTCCTCTCCAGCCCAGCAAGCAAAATGGCCGCTCAGTCAAAAAGAGAGCGCAGGATTTCCTTCTCAAGTGGAGTTTCTTTGGAGCTCGAATCATGCATAGTCTTACACTGAACAATGCTACAAGTTTTGGTAAGTTTTGACTGTTTTTAGGACTGCGTTTTAAAATAGTTTTACCTCCAGACCTTGTCTTGGACATAATATGAGGACAACCTCATTAAGCAAGCAACATTTATCATCTTATCATCAAATTCAAGTTTGCTAGCAATTTGGTCTTGGTTCACCCTGGCTATCATAGGTCTATTCATTCACATAGGCACACGATTGTATGATCATTCCCAGATAATTGTCTATCTGGTCACTGTATATTGTCTGATTCTCAATGAGCTCTATCTACTGGATGTAATCAATCCAAACCAACATCCCCACACACAGAGCTCAGCAAATGGCCAGTCTGAATGTTTATAATGAATATGACATATCGCACCAGGGGTCTCACCAGAGGCAAGCATGAATGCCAGTCTGAATAGTTCTATGAATATGGCATGCTGTCTCAGGGGTTTCTCCAAAGGCAAGCATGAATGTGTAATTTATTATAATGACATTGGTTATGAAATACCTGTACACACTGGCGTTCCACTGGTATCTGAAAATGAATGAAATGTTGTTTTCAGTGACAGTGGTTTTGTCTGGTTTTTTTTCCCTAGGGTCTTTTCACCTCATTCGCATGCTGCTGGATGAATACATTCTCTTGGCTATTGAGACACAATTCAACAATGACAAAGAGCAAGACCTTCAGAACCTTCTAGAAAAATACATGAAAAATGCTGGTATGTTATGTTATTTTTATGTTATTATATTATTGTTGTTATTATTGTTAAGTTAGATTATATTATTGTTTATCATATATGTGTCAGCATACTTGATTAAAACCTTCCTTTTTCAATAATATTTCAGATGCCAGCAAAGCAGCCTTCACTGCATCCCCTAGTTCCTGTTTCCTGGCCAATCGTAATAAATGTAGTGCTCTCTCGGGCGACTCTTCTGTCAAGAACGAGTTGCATCCTGAGCACCCGTACATGTCCCTTGGCGGCACTCAGCAGGTGCTGGGAGCAAATATGGTGGTGTACCAGAGCACTGACCCCGACGGATTCGCCCTCTCTGGTACTGAAGCTCCACTGTGCTCCTTCACAAGAATAACACACAAATCACTTGGGGCAATTCCATGCAAACATCCGTAACGCCATGATGCCAATAATTATGTTAAAAGTTGCATAAAATTTGTTCCACAACCAAAAAGAGCGAATGCTCAAATTTTAAGTAATCATAATTCACAACATACAGTACATCCCATACTTTGGTACCATGTTGATGTTATGGATGTGACAATTTTTGGTGGAATTGCCCCTTATTATGATTGATTATTTTCATATTTGTATACTTTAAAGTTGCCCAAATGTTCTTAGCCCAGTGAACAGAGTGTTAGCAGTGCATGAGGAGATGTGTCTCTGATCCACAGGACAGCTGGACTTCCCTGAGGGCAGTGGGCCCCTCATGACCCCCCCAGTGTCCCCAGCCCTGGTCAACCGAGGCAGCGTGATAAACCAGGGCCCCATGGCCCCGCGGCCCCAGAGTAGCAGCTGCCCCCTCCAGACCCACCTTCCCTGCCAGGCCTTCCCAGAGGCCATGTACCAGGGCCTGCCTCTGGCCAACACCGGCTTCTACCCTCCCTCCTCCACCGCATACCAGCCCATGTTCAGGGCCCCTGCCCAGGCCCAGGGTCAGATGCCGGCGTACCCGCTGCGCCCCGAAGGGGGCCGCTACCCCCCATTCGGCGAGCAGCCGGCCGGCAAGGACTGCTTCGGGACCAGCTGTGCGGTCGTGTCTTCATATAACCCCCGGGGCACAGGGGGCTACAGTGGGGCCCCAGACACGGTCGTGGAGCCCCAGGGGACGCAGCTCCTGGACTCTGGGGCCTACGGCTTTGGGATCAGCGGCCTGAACGGGGGAGCCTGCCAGGGCCTGACCTACACAAGCACAGGGTCAACCGGTGAGGGAGGCAGATGCATTGGAAAGTTGATGTGTTCAGTGTGTGCATTCCGGTCCGTCGGTCGGTCATTCCGTCGGTTTGTCGGAAACCTTTTGCTTTTGCTTTCTTAAGTCTGTTGACCTTGTTTTTAAAACATTTTGTGAAATGCAAACCCCTTTAGATATCTGATTTGTTTTGAGATTTTTATCACACACTACTTCTGTTAGATGAGAAATGTTTAATCTGGTTTTATAATGTTGGTGTTTTACATGTTTAAATGCTTTACACTGTATGTTGGTGGCAGAAATGATCTAATCCAATCTTGCTGTCTTCTAGGTTACTATGGCAGCAGTGGTTACCATGATGCTCAGAGGATGGGCTCCATGATCGAGCAGCACGTGTCTGTCATCAGCAGCGTCAGCACCATCCGCTCCGTACCGGCGTACGCTGATGTCCACGACCCGCTCAACATCCTGGACGACACCATCAGGAAGCCCGCCGGCTCCTACTACACCGAGCAAGGGCCGCTGGTCAGCCGCACCCCTGGAGGTAGGGTAGCCACACGTCCGGATTTCGGGCAGACCGTCCGGTTTTAAAGCCCTCTGTCCAGACCCAGGAATAATGTCCTCATTTTTAGGTCTTTGTCCGGATTTCTGACACTTGCCTCACGTAATAGCAAAGAATGTTAAAAAGCAGCGGTAATGAAAAGAATGCATTCTTCATGGTCATTGCCTCCACATCCTGAGGGCAGTAGTGAACATTAGCCAGCAGATGCACGCACTAACGTTAAACAGTTGTGAACACTGGAGGGTTACGTAGTCAAAATTATATTAATATAGCCTATTTCAAAAGAAGGTACAGGTACCTGGAGGGGCCTATGTACAGTATATATATGGGCAATTCCAATGTTATGGACGTGACATTTTGCACGCAAATTTATGAACTAAATGTCCCGTAACCTTATCAAGCATAGAAATATTTCATTTTTTTTGTTCTTTTTATTATGCAACCTCCATAACTGAATACAAATGCTCAAAATGTATGTTGTGATTTATATTATGAGAATATGAGCCTTTTAATTTGCGTTATGGACATAAAATGGACAAGCTTTTAAGGGAGGTTACAGTTTTCCATAAAGTCTGTGAAGTTTAAAGAGTAACACAGAAATCCTTTGATTTATATTCTGAGGGAGACCTAAATGAACTAAGAAAAAAAACATGGTTGTAAATAAGTAATTTAGTAAATAGTAAAAACTACTGTACATCACACGTTTGAATGATGAATTGATGAAAATCAACACCTTTTTTTGTTTTATGTCTGTCACATTTCCATGGAATTAACAGCCTTAAAAAAAACATAATTTCCATGTTGAGATTTACTTTTCTGTGGAATTCCCCATGTATGTATGTGTGTATATATATATATATATATATATATATATATATATATATATACATATATTTATGTATATATATGTATGTATATACACACTATAGTTGTAGTAGTTCTTAAATCTCTGCTCTGGAATGGAGAAAGTGCTATACACCTGATGTACCGAATACTCAGTTCAGTGATTTAAAAATGTATTGTCAAAAACCTCAATTCAGTGTTTCCTCAATCCTCATTGAGTTAATAGTATTGAGATTTCCTAGATGTGTTAATAGTGAATGTCCCTTTTGTTCCCAGCCTAATCACTGAGTGGTGTGAGCCGTGTGTTTGCATGAATGCCCTGTCCTGTGTGGTGATCAGCTGAGCTGCGTGTGTGTGCGTGTGTGTGTGTGTGTGTGTGTGTGTGTGTGTGTGTGTAGGGAGTTGAGTGGTTATTATGGGGGCTCTGCTCTGGGTTCTGCTCATATGCCTCAGCCCCACTTCCTCTCGTCCTAATCTCTCTCCTCCACATCGCTCCTCTGGCATCCACACGCTGGAGGGGCGGCTGGGGGGTTTGCAGTGAGCAGAACACTGGGCTTAGTTGGCACCCATCTTTACTCTCTCTTTCTCTCTCTCTCTCTCTCTCTCTCTCTCTCTCTCTCTCTCTCTCTCTCTCTCTCTCTCTTGCTGGCTTACCTGCTCATTCTTTTTCCCACCCTCTCTGTCATTTCCTCCCATATCTCCTTTCTCTTTTTTCTCTCTCCCTCTCTCTCTCCCCCTCTCACTGTTTTTCCCCCATCTCTCTTTTTTTCTCTCTCCCCCCCCCTCACTGTTTTTCCCCATCTCTCTTTCTGTCCTCTGATCGCTCACTCACTCTTTCCCCTGCTATTGCATCTCTCTCTCTCTCTCTCTCTCTCTCTCTCTCTCTCGGTCTCTCAGTTAGTGACTGTGCTCTGTCCATCCCTGTGTCTGTTTAAGGGCATTAATGTAGTCCTTCACCATTTCCTCTGTCTGTCTGTGTGTGTGTGTGTGTGTGTGTTTGCGAGTGACAATGGTTGTGTTCATAAGCACACACACACACACTCTCACACTCTTTCTTGGAACACACACCTTCCAGCACGCATCACTTTCCCCTGTTAGGCACACACATACCCCCAACCCCCTTCGCTCCACATACCTTGTGTCACAAACATATCCACACACACACACACACACACACACACACGGCTAGTGGTGTAGCAAGTGGCTAATCACAGCTGGCTTGTTGAAGGCATGCTCCTTGCCTTGCCTGACTAGACGCCCGGCGACTCCATTCCGCCTTCATTTAGCTGCTTATGGGGGCCTCCGGGCCAGCAGGGGGGCCGACCAGCCCACATTGCAGCGCTGCCTCCCCTCCCCTCCCCGCCCCTCCCAGCTTCTCCAGGCCTCCCTATTGATCAGGCCCCCAAATTCCTCAATTTTACGCAGAGGGAGGTGTGTGTGTGTGTGTGTGTGTGTGTATATGGGTATATGGGCTGGTTGAGGAGTCTTAAATAGGTTGAAGTTGAAGGAATGCTCCAACACATTATTGGCTCTGTAAGGGGTATCGAGTGGATGTTTGAGTGGCCAGACTTGGCTCAAGGCACGGTGTGTGTGTCTGTATGTGTGAGTGTGTGTGTGAGACAGAGAGAGAGAGAGACACAGAGTTGGGTTTGTCTCAGGTCTGTGTGGCTTAGGTGTGTGTGTGTGTGAATGTCAATTACGTGTGGCTTAGGTGTGTAGGTGTGTGAGTGTGTATTTGTGTGTGTGTGTGTCAATTCCGTGTGACTTAGGTGTGTGTGTGTGTGTGTGTGTGTGTGTGTGTGTGTATGTGTGTGTGTGTGTGTGTGTGTGTGTGTCAATTCCGCCAGTCAATGTCGCCCCAGTCCTCTATAGGGTTAGCATCTTGAGTATGAGTTTCACTAACTTTGCAGGCAGGATCAAATGATTGCAATTCAAATATTGTCTCCATTTCTGTTTGGGAAGAAATGGTCTTGGAGGCAATAATCACCATTAGCAACTATTGAGAGCCTTGTTTTGGGCTTGAGGCTTGTTTTTAACTCGTTTTATTGATTAGCTTTTTTTCTCTCCCTCTCTCTCTCTCTTTTTTTTCTCTCCTACATTAATTTATCCCTCTATCCCTTTATCCCTCTATCTCTCTCTCTCTCTCTCTCTTCCCCATCCCTCCATCCAGTGCGCAGCCGTATCCAGACGGGCCTGATCTCGGTGGCGGCGCGCACGGTCATCTCGCACCTGGTCAACCACCTGGGCCACTACCCGTCGAGCGGCGGGCCGGCCACACTGACCAGCCACGTGTGCGAGAACCATGACAACCCGTACAGCGAGAGCCCCGACCTGGCGCCCGAGCTCTTCGACGCGCCCAACCTGCAGTTCTTCGCCCTCAACAGCTCCACCCTGCTTTCCTGCCTGCAGATCCGCGCCGAGGACGGCCTGCCCGGGGGCGGCATGTCGGCCGGCCTCACCACCACCAGCGCCTGCGTGCGCGTCATCGTGCGCGACATCTCCGGCAAGCACTCGTGGGACTCGGCCGTGCTCTACGGACCGCCTCACTGCTGCGCCTCGGCCGCCGGTCCGCAGTCGGCGACAACGACGGCGGCGGCGGCAGGGGGAACGCAAGACGGACACAGAGAGAGAAGGGGTGGAGGGGAGGAGGACGAGAGGGGTGATAGGAGGTTGCAGGAGGAGGAAGAGGAGGAGGATGAAGATGAGAAAGTGGAGGAAGACGCAGAGGAGGCGTTGGAGACGGAGGATTCGGAGCTGGAGGAGGCGCTCCGCCTGGCCGAGAACGCGGGCGAACGCCCGGACGAGGCGTCCAACGGCAATGCGGAAACGGAGGAAGAGGAGGAGGAGAGGAGGAGGAGCAAGCGGCAGGAGGGGCAGAGTAACCATAGCAACAACAACAACGAGGAGCTGGAGGGGGGAGAAGACCACAACGGCGACAGACGGCGGGAGGAGCAGGAGGAAGATGACTTGGGTGATGATGATGATGATGACGATGACGATGATGACGATGAGGGTCGCCTGGGCCTGACAGGCCCACGGGCCAAGCGGCGTTGCCGTGGCGAGGCCTTCCCCCAGTGGGACGCGCTGCGCGACGAAGAGGGCTCAGACGCGCTGGACGAGATGCTCCGCTACCTGGGCGTGTCCAGCCCCGAGTGCCTGCAGCGGGCCGGCGCCCCGCTCAACATCCCGGCGCCGCCGCCCGCCTGCGTCTCCGATAAGCAGGAGAACGACGTCATCAACGCCATCCTCAAGCAGTGCGCGCACGAGCGGGAGTTCGCCACGCGCCGCGGCAACGAGTTGAACATGCGGGCGGCGCAGCAGGGCCAGCCGGGACCCCAGCGACCCCAGAGCGCCTTCTACTACTGCCGCATGCTCCTCAACATCCTGGGCATGAACTCCTGGGAGAAGAGGTGAGGAGAGAGAGAGAAGTCACACTCACACTCACACTCACACTCACACTCACACTCTCACTCTCACTCTCACTCTCACTCACACTCTCACTCACACTCACACTCACACTCACACTCACACTCTCACTCACACCCACACCCACACCCACACTCACTCACTCTCACTCTCACTCTCACTCTCACTCTCACTCTCACACTCACACTCACACTCACACTCACACTCACACTCACACTCACACTCACACTCACACTCACACTCACACTCACACCCACACCCACACCCACACCCACACCCACACCCACACTCACTCACTCTCACTCTCACTCTCACTCTCACTCTCACTCTCACTCTCACTCACTCTCACTCTCATACTCACTCACTCTCATACTCACTCACTCTCATACTCACTCACACACTGACTCACATTCTCATACTCACACACACTCACTCACACTCACTCACTCACACACACACACACACACACACTCACTCACACTTACTCACACTCACTCACAATCACTCTCAACCTCACACATTGGAAGCTTATGGCGCTGGCCTATGGAAATGCTAATGCACATTTGTGCATGAAGATATTCTCCTACTCAAAAGGGTAGCGCGTAATGAACTAGAAAAGCACTCGGAGAGAGCGCAGACCTCCGGCGAGGCGATATGGGTTGGCACTGACCCAATAGACATTCCAGAGCGTGTGAGAGATCAGCACTGTTCCTTGTCCTGATAGCTATGTTGTCAGAAAGTTCCATTCAAATCTGTGCAGCACTTTTCGAGTTACAGTGTATCTTGTTAACAGACAGACAGACAGGCAAACAAACAAACAAACAAACTAACTAACTCAACTGAAAACATCACCTCCTTTGGCAGAGGTAAAGATATGAAACAAGATGATTTGAATAGACCTTATAGAGGGCAAAAACTCTCAATGCCCCCGACTGGG
Organism: Sardinella tawilis; assembly: GCA_030264315.1. Classification (NCBI taxonomy): domain Eukaryota; kingdom Metazoa; phylum Chordata; class Actinopteri; order Clupeiformes; family Clupeidae; genus Sardinella; species Sardinella tawilis. The sequence goes on from JASCQY010000048.1 coordinate 2,206,598, forward strand.
AAAGCAATAGTTATATTTCATGAATGAGTATTACTGTAGACTCGTTGACTCGTGTGTGTGTGTGTGTGTGTGTGTGTGTGTGTGTGTGTGTGTGTGTGTGTGTGTGTGGTGTTGTGTGCACGCAAATTGCAGAGTTATACATAATTGCATCTTTTGAAGCTGCTTGTAGGTGAAGTTGTAGATATGTCAGATCTCAGTTAGGGTCATGCAAGGATCCATAGTCAGACTGGCACACAGATTCCCATTTGAGTTGGTGGCCATTTCAGAAAACAAGCTGACTGTAACTGGCTGTAATAAAATAATGAAATCATAAATCCACATTATGGCACGAGGATCAGACCCGTTATCATTCTCTACTCAAATCAGACTGTGTAAACATCCTGTTTCTCGGTGTGTGTGTGTGTGTGTGTGTGTGTTTGCACATTTCGAGGTAATCAGCTTACAGCTGTCAGCATCTCTTTCTCTCCGTCTCTCCCTTGTTTAGACACTCACACACACACACACACACACACACACACACACACACAAAAAGCATCTCCATTGACTCGCCTTCCATTCGGAGGGCATCATATAGATCTCATGTCTGTCTGAGTCATTAGAGGGCATTACAGTACATGACGAGGTGGAGCGCGGCGGCGGCGGCGGCGCATGAAGCATGCCCACTCCGGAGAGAGTTATTCAGGAGATGGCCAGGGCATTATTTGTTTAGCATGCACTTGTGGTCTGCCACGGGCAAACATGGCCGCGCAAAGACGGCATGCTCTCTCTTCTTATTGCCGCCCTGAGGTTTGTAACACAAGGACGTCTAACAGCCCTGTGTGTGTGTGGGTGTGTGTGTGGGTGTGTGTGTGGGTGGGTGGGTGGGTGGGGGTTGGGTTTACAAATGTGTGCATTGTAGTTATTTGTCTCTGTGTGCATGTGGAAGACAAATTAATGGACTCATATAAGCCTGTGTGTACGTGTGTGTGTGTGTGTGTGTGTGTGTGTGTGAGAGAGAGAGAGAGAGAGAGAGAGATGGAGTGTGTCGGAGGTGGTGTGCTGCCGTCCTCTTCAGATATGTTTGGGTTCAGTTTGTGCTTTGTTTCCCCGACTGAGTGGCGAGTGAGGATCACAGTGACCATTGTGTGTGTTTGTTTGCCGAGCACTTTGGCCTTGAGTGTGTGTGTGTGTACGCATCTGTAAACATGTCTGTCAGATTAATTCATTAGGCCCGAGTTTAGTCTGAAGTGTTCCCTCATCCATAAAGACAGCCCAGAGAGAGAAAGAGAGGAAGAGCACAGAAGCACACTCCCCTCTCAAACACACACACACACACACACACACACACACACACACACACACACACTCTCTTCTCTGCGCGAGTTATTAGCCACGGGGCGCCCAGGCGGACCGCAGCAAGTCTTTTAAGGGATCACAGCCCACTCTCCTCTCCCTCACCTCCCTCCATTCACAGCTAATCCATCCCCTGTGCAGAGCTTTAACGGGCCGCAATCCACCCTGCCTTTGTGTGGGGGGAGCCGGCAAACCAGCGTGCCTCTGCGTGTGTGTGTGTGTGTGAGAGAGCGAGAGAGAAAGATGGACAACGACTAGTGTGTATGTATTTGAGTGTGTGAATAAGAAGTGTCTGTGTGTGTGTGTGTGTGTGTCGGTGTGAACATGTAAGTGTGTCTGCAGCACCAAACTGTGTGTGTGTGTGTGTGTGTGTGTGTGTGCACGTAATGCGAGGCTTTTCATGCTGTCCCCAGTGTGCCGCCTGTGAAATGGCTCACTTTCAATGGAGAAAATGAACACCATTACGCCACGACAAGCTAATAAAGAGACCCCTACTCAAAGAGAGAGAAAGGAAAGTGGGACCGAGAGGGCGAGAGAGAGAGAGAGAGAGAGAGAGAGGGAAGGATGGAGAGCAGGAGAGAGGGAGAGGGAAAGAGAGCGAGGGGGGAAAAAGAAGAGGAGGAGGAGGTGTGTAAAAGCAAACGAAACAAAAAGTCCCTTTGGAAGGGAGGGGGGCAGAGTGCTTCCGCGTGATCCGTGCTTCTCAGTCAAAGGTAATATTAAAAGAGAGAAAGAAAGACAGAGGGAGAGAGAAAGAAAGAAAGAAAGAAAGAAAGAAAGGAAAAATCATTACTCCTCCAGCCAGCACTGACTTATGCAGCAGCAGCAGCAGCACCAATGGGGGCACGCTCACTCGGGATGTGAAAATAAGCTGCCTAACCAAACTTCCCCCTGACATTCAGCTTCTCTTTCTCTCTGCTTCTCTATCCCTCGTTCACTCACTCACTCGCTCGCTCGTTCGTTCGTTTGCTCGCTTTACTTACTCGTGGCCTAGTTTTTCTCCATTGAGTTCCTCCAGGTCTGATGTTTTTGTCTGAATCCTGTGTGACAAAAACAAAGTGGCAGCTAATTAAAGTGGAGGACTCTTAATAGGCTCTGTGTGTGTGTGTGTGTGTGTGTGTGTGTGTGTGTGTGTGTGTGTGTGTGTGTGTGTGTGTGTGTGTGTGT
>JASCQY010000048.1:2237340-2264189 GCA_030264315.1 Sardinella tawilis
CACACACACACACACACACACACACACACACACACACACACACACACACACACACACACACACACACACAGTCCCTGGTTAAAGGTAGGGGACCATTTGCTTCAAGGTGGAATGCAAGAAAGCTCCATCTAAGTTGCTGTCTTTCAGACTCAAAAGGCTGAGTACACTTGCTGGTTTCTTATTCAGAATCTTTCATGCTATGAAGGCTGTCTGGCTCTAAAACTGACTAATCTTAGGGGTCTAAGACAGTTGTGAAAAGGTCCGAACAGGATGCGCTCAAGCAGTCATGTAAGCACTCAAAAAAAAAAAAAAAAAAGATTTCTTAGTATGACCATGATATTGAGTCTTTGTGTGGGGGAGAATGGACCCTGAAACCACATCAAAATTGCCAAGGCTGTAGCGCAACAATAGAAGCAGTGGTGTTTTTAGTGGTGGTGTGAGAGGTTAGGCCTGCCACTCCTACTCCTGCCTGCACACTTCAGCCCTTTCATGCTTTCTGCTTCAGCCCTTTAACTTCTACAAAGAAAGACTAGCTTTTTGAAATACTAGTTTTTCTTCTTCTTCTTTTTCCTAATTTCCTTTTCTTGCTTCTCTCTTCCTCCCTCTTTCTCTTCTCTTTCTCTCGCCTCACAGGTATGCCAGCACAAGATAAGAGCAAGGACTTATACTGGTTTTAGAGACTGGCTGGCCCTTCCTGCCTCTGCTGCCATTAGCTTCTCTCTCTCAGTCTCAGTCTCAGTCTCTCTCAGTCTCTGCCTTGTCTTGTAGACTTTGACAGGCCTTTTCTGTAACCCATTTTGATCTCACTTGCAGCGCGACGCTACCCCTTCTGTGGTGGGACCATCCTGAGCTGAACTTAAACCACAGAGGAAGGCAAATCTTCAGCTAAAGCCTAAAGCCTCCCACCAGGAGCCCTTGAGCGGACGAGAGAGCACGACAGATAAGCGCTGAGTCTCACTGACCTACAATAACAGCAAGAGTTTGAGGAGGGGGGTGGGGGGTGGAGGGGAGTGAGGAGGGAAGAGGCCTCTATGATCCTGCCGGAAGAGCCTGCCAGAAGTGAGTGACAGCTGAACACTTTAAACTCCTACAAAGAGGACATTTGTTCAAAGACAGAAAGAGAAAGAAGGAGAGACGTTTTAAAAAAGTCATTTTCCGTTGGAAGATTTGCATTGGGGCAACGGAGTCAAACCCCTTACGATCTCTTTCTTTTTTTTCCCCTTATCAACGAAAGCAGACTGCCTATTAGGTGACGTGTCTTTTTTGACAAGTTCTCCGTCTGTACTGTTCCCAATGCTGGAAAGAAAGACTAGGATGAGAGCAGCGCATTCCCTGACTAGACTGAAGAAAGCACAGGCTATTTGGAGCCATTTGACTCCATCTATATTGCTCACAGCAGCTGTCAATGACAACTGTTTGGGAACTCAACAGACACACACAATTGTAGTGTCACTGAGTAGTGTTTGACCAAGCACAGGCTCTGGATTTCATAAAAGGACTATTTTGTGAAATCTGGACCTCCACCCACTGGGAACAACTGGTCGGGCTTTTGATTCAGGATGGACAAGAGGGGGGTGGGGAGCCAACACTGGATACACACACAGACACACACACACACACACACAGACACAAGCGCCAACACTGGCTCAGAAACACACTGTGTGTATGTAAATAAAACATGGATGTACTGTACATGACATGAGTGTGCAAACTGTGCCTCAGGGTACATCTCAAGTGTGGATTAAGGGATCTTTGAAGTTTGTTCCCTTTAGGATGTTGATAGGTCCTCATTGTTTTTTGTTTTTTTTCCAGACACTGGCAAAACAATTCACGTTTGCCCTGATATGTAAAATGCATTAATATATTTTCCTTGTAAAGTTTTGTTTTTCCTTCAGTACTTACGTAAAGTAACAATTCTGTCTGTTTGTATTACAACAAATGGACCCGTGTAATAAAAAAACAAATGACTGTAGATATTCATTACTGCTAGGTGTTGTTGCGGTAGCATTTGTTGACATACTGTAGGCTACATGTGTCTTCTGTATATTGTGAGTCCAGAAAAAAAGGTCCGAATTTTTTATGATTACAATCAGCCTTACTGAGCGCATGTCCATTAAAGTATTGTAAATACTTTGATTTCCCTCAAGTTCATAACTGGCCTATTTGAACCGAGAGAACCTCATAAGTGCTTTTAACAAAGAAATGCTACCATAAAGCTTCAACTGTTTACTTTCATGTTTCAAACAATTTGTCTTCCCCTCAGGGTCAACATGCTGTGTGTTACCTTCAGTGGTTTAGCAGAGGCTAAATGCATCCATTGCCATTGGCATTAAGTGAAGTACTTCAATAGATCTATTTCTTGAGCCTATGTGTTGGGCCAGGCGGTATTTCAATATCTCTCTGTCTGTGCACACAGTCGTCGGTGCATTCACAAGATCTCTCTTTCAGCAAGAAAGCCGCGCAGAAAGCCCTGAACTAATGCGGTCTCCACAACATGTTCATTAGACAGCCAGAAACGCAACAATGTGTGCGCACTGGAGCTGAAGCAAGAGGAAGGAATAAGTCAAACAAAAGACATTTTAGTATGCCACCATATGTGATATTTCTGAGCTCTTTTGTTTTCTTCTATCATTTAAGGCTGGACAGCTGCCTGTAGATTAATATCAACTTCTGACACAAGTGATGAAGGACAAGGAAGCAAGAGTGCTTCTCATGTCATGCTTCTGTGGGGAAAACAAAGGACTATTTTTCCTGGACACGACCTATGGAATGTGACCATTACCCAGCTTCCAGCAACTGACAGTTTACAGTTTACAGTTAACAGTTTAATGTGAGCCACCTTTTTGTGTCCTAAATCCACCATCCTGTCACAAAAGGCTGGCAGAGAAGGTCAGCTTTGCTTATTGTTGGCCAGTATTTATAGTGAAGTAAATATACTGCCTACTATAAGTGTAGAGCCATCATGATGTCATTTACAGATTGTTAAAGACATATTGAGGCGTTAGCTTGGAGATAGCCTTCCCAGTTACTGCACCAATTTTAGCATGACGGCACTATTTGGAACAGTGCGCATGGAAGGGGTCATTTGCAGGCTGGTGAGCACAAGACACGTAACCCTGTGTCGCTTAAATGGCCGGCCCCAAGAAACACGAAACAGGACACCCGATAGCTGCACTTCTCATGGCTGGAATATTTGTGAAGTTAACGCATAATCTTAAACCAGGAGCTCATAAATTGTTGGGTGCTAATTGGAGAAAGAACCAGGCTGTCAATCACATCAGACTGAAACACTGAGACCCCTCTCCTTTTTTGGAGAGAGAGCGAGGGATCTCGGGCCAGTTGTCACTATGCGTGCCCTTCACCAGCAGGACAAGCCGCCGTTCAGCAGCTCCGCTCGCCTGCTCTTTAATACATGGCTAAACTGGCCCCAAGAATTTTAATCAGCATGGATGGGTATCAAGTCGAACTTGGTGCAGTCCATGCAGTAATCGATTTGCTTTAACCTGAGGACCATACTATAGGCCTACCTGTGGCCATGGGGTTTGAAAGGCAATAATCAGTAGGTCTTGGTGCAGTGTCCAGTATAAGAGCCACTAGTCAACAGTAGCCATGTGCTCAGGTGGCCTCCTCAGCAGGGCTTCATGAATGAATGATCATTCTGGAGGAAGAGAGCATTGAGGGCAACAGAGTGACTGCAGGCCAGCAGAGCAGGGAGTCTATAGGACACAGCTCACTGTAGGAACAACATAAGGGCATATTAGGCTCTGTTGACAATGAATAAATAGCTAGGTAGGTACTGTAGGTAGGTAGATGGCATACAAGTACAGCCACCAGGCCGCTGGAACTCTAAGAAATGGTTCATTCCATGTGCCATGGCTCCACTAGGCTCCATCCACGGTGCCAATGCCAATCATAGCCCATTATAGTCTGCTGAAATATGGGTTCGTTTTAATGCGCCATCATAAACCCAAATTTGATTTGCCTTGCCTAAATAATAAGAATTGGATTCCTATATGCTGCTTTGACCGGAGCCTGAATGAGTGCTAATTTAGTGCCATCATTGACACAGAGCAGAAAGCTTTCGGAGCGGTGTGGGAGAAGGTCTAAGGCACTGTCGCGTCGCATCCCCCGGACCGCCATGGCCCTCGGTACGGTTAGTCACCCAGGCACCGTCCCCGGCGGAGGCATCAATAGCCTCACATGAATTAGGCTGCTACACTTCGCTCTGGAGGTTGAGGAATGTGAACCTCGCTAATGCGGAAGCTCTGTGTGCCATTCAGATCATCCACATGTGCCGCGTGGCTAAAGATTCTCACATCCCCGGCGCCCGCATTTTTCACATTAGTTAACATAATCGCCTCAAACTCCCTTGGAGCGAAGGGTGCTGAAGCGGCCGCATCAGAGCAGAGGAACTCTGAGGTAGCCTTCAGTACATTACTGAGGCATGGCTGACTGCTTGCCCTCATTAGGCCCAGATAGTGTCAGGGCGATTATTTCACTTTGATGGATAGCTATCACTGGCTCTCAATCGGAGGATGCTGTGCATAATGTAATGTTGGCCATGAGAATAACCAGAGATCTAGGATAGTTGATTTCTCAAATCTATTAGGCAGTTTACTGAGTTTAGCCTACACTAAATAAGTCAGAAGACATCTATTTTTTCAAAAGAAACTTAGAACACAATGTTTGGTTTATTCTATTCATTGTAAATTAAAACTTTTTAACATTATTCAGCAAATAAATTAAATCCAATACTTCAACCTTTTCTGGTATCTCAGGGACAAAGTAGGCCTACTCTACCATCCCACTTTTGCCAGCTCAAAACTGCAGTTCATTTCTTTTAATCATTATCAAAGGAAGGCTTAAAAGTCAACTAGCCTATTGCTAAATTGCTATTCTGCAACAGAACTTGGATATTTTAATTCTACAAACTTAATTTGTATGCAAGATTTAAACCTACATTAGCAATAGGCACCAAGCCACCCCCCCCCGGCATTTGTGTCCTTTAGCGCTCCAGATTGACACAATAAGGGCTCCTCTTCTGCGAGTCTAGAGGGCGGAGGGGCGGAAGCGGTTGAGGTGATGACTTTTACTTTCTGGTCCATCATCTTTTCTCCAGGCTGGTTGAATGGGCTGGGGGAGAGACAGTGTTAAGTGAGGCTATCTGGTTTCACCACACTGCACATTGTTTGCATTTGAACTGGGGCAGAACACTGCATACAATAGAGCAGAATCATCAGGTCTTGTACTGAGCATTCCTCGCATAACTAACACACTTTGCTACAGTGTACAACATCAAAGACAACACTCACTCAATATCAACATTTGACAAAATGTCAGATAAAAGAAAAAGAGACTGAAAAGGGAATATTTGTTCCACACTATGGGCTCTTAAACAGGCTGCATAGCCGTTTGGAAGTTGAATGTTTGAATAAAAAGGCAAACCAGGGCATTAAACCCTTAATGTAATGACTACTGTTATGATCATGGTTATGATCATTGTTATATTAAAAAATATATATTTATATTTACTTCACAATTTGTTTTATCTCTGTATAGGCTACTGTACCAGTACAGTATAGTAACCTGATGACCTGTGCAACATACGATCTAAGTCTTTTAAATGATTTAAAATGATTATTTTAGACTTTTTAATGTAGGTTTCTCTATTGTTTTTGTATTATAGGCCACTTTGAATAAAAACATCTGACAAGAACCAATACACTTCACACTATGAAACGGCGTCCACGTGGATACAGAGTATGGCAGACAATGTGTGGAGGCTATTGTGCATCGCTGTTCATCTATTAGTTTGAATAGCCTACTGTATCAAGTGGCCAGCCAGTAGCGCAAGGAATTGATTATCTTCTCTTGTGCATAGCTGAAATGCCTCTCAAAAGAGTGTGTGTGTTGTAAACATAAAGAAATGAAAAGCATGCATCAGCAAATTCATTGACAGGCCATATTAAACACATCACACAAAATGAAGGAATACGTTTAGTCAGAATTGCATTTACTGACTAAGTGCCACATGTAAAAGAAATAGGGAAGGACCCAGTGATGGAAAAGCCGCCGCCGCTGAGCTCACTAACGATCCCAGAGAGGTCTGACACTGGATACTCGAAATCGGACTGGAAATCAGTTCATTGCGTTGCATTTTTGTTTATAGACCCCCTGAAAGATTTATAACTCTGCCAACCGCAAACTTGAAATTGTTAACAATGCAATTAAAGGAATTGCACACGTATGGGGCAGCCATTGATGACCACTAAGAAAACTGTCACGCTTCTGCATGATACAGACACAGAACTTGTGCCCACAGCTGGACTTGACTGCGAGCTCTGTTAGACTGGGAGTGACTGCATGTCAAACATGCCAATGTGCTTTATAGACGCTTATTCAGTAACTAGCCGCGAGTAGCGCTTGCTATTTCAGATGTGATTTTGGCAATGAACATGATCAGACATTCACTGACATGTTTGTTTTTATGTATTTTTTTTTTTTTACCTCTCTACTTCTCTGTGGTCGAAGCCAAGATTGATTTCCTCCCGAAGATTTCCAGCTATGCACGCTCCGCATGCCAGTACTTAAGCTAATTGACGGCTGCGTTTAAACGCCGGAGCCACACATTAAGCTTGGCGATTAGAGGTCCGCGGGATAATGCAGTAGAGGGTCGAGAATGTACACTAAGTGCGAGGGGAGAAATCTAGTGTACTGTACTGTACTGTGTAGGGTGCTGCTGAGGGAATCCAGTTTCAACAAAACTATTTCTCAGACATGAGTTGAGGCACATACTTCCTCTCTGAGGGGGTGCTGGAGCAAGGAGCCTCCACTTTGGGGCCGGCTGGCTGGGGTCTCAGTGCTGTTGGTCCCACTGGTGTGGTGACATTGGCCTCGGAGCTGCCGAGGTGATAAACGAGGGGGGGGGGGTATCAGGCTCCGGTGAACCACACCGGACAGTCGGACGCTGGTGGCAGCGCCCAGCGCCTAGCTGGGCCATCTGATTTATGAAATGCAAAGTCTCAAAAAGTCTGTTCCGGTCAGAACAGGAGGACCCTCCCAATACAACCCCCCACCCCGACCCCCGCAAACAAGCCCTCCACATTCACCCCCGCACCCCAGCTGTCTTAAAGGCCCTCCAAGGCAGGAAGAGCTTGGCTACTGAATGAGCTTCCTGTGCCAACATTTCAATGTCACGTTGTGTCTGTAAGATAAATTGTTCCTACTGGAGCAATCACTATTTTTAAGATGATGGACGGCACATCTTAACAGCCGCCAGATTCTTGAAAGGGAGTAGAGGGTAAGCGGTGGCATATATCTTAGCGTATAAAAGAGGCACGGGTCCCCACTGCCAGTGCTGGCTCTCTCGAATCTCTTTCATCATCTTGCTTCTCGCTGGGGTTGCGCTTTGTGGCATTTGGATGTTTAGCGCCGTGTTTACATCTGTCACCGTCTCTGTGAAGTCACCGCAGAGAGCTGGCGTGGAAAAGGAGCGGCAAAAAGCGGGAAAATCCAGCTGTTGACTCTCACCGGGAAAAGACAAAACAGACCCATTAGAAAACAAGAGTTTCTTCGAGCTGCCTGCCTGTGCACCTATGCTCTGGTGGAGCTCTGCTGTAGTGGAGGAATTTGAGGGAGGGTGGTAAGGTGATTGCTCAATCGTACTACACAATACTGGGATTAAGTATCAGCTATTCTAAATGTCAACAGTCCCTCACTCTCTCAAAGGCCCTTTTTTCATGCGCTCTGACCTCCAGACGGACTCTGATCATGGTAAACAAACATGGTCTTACCTGGACAGGTAACTTGAGAACCTTAAGCTTCCTGCGAGGAGGCCTTTAAGAGCCAGCCCTGAACAACCAGGCCATTAGGGCTGGTGCCCTGGGCTATCTATGGGGGGCTATGGGGGGCTACGGGAGGGGGATGGAGCTGGAGGAAGGCTGAGGGAGCTAAGAGGCTAAGTAAAGGGGAGATTTACCTTGAAAGGAGGACGAGGAAGTCCGACACGAGCAGAGCAGACAAAGAGAAACCGAAATGGGGGGTTGGGGACACAGATTCAATAGACTACCAGGATTGAAAGCAAGTCAGTCAATGTGAAAAAAGTGTAATACATACACATGAATGCATACATACGCACATGGAGTAAAATGAATGAAAAAAGATTGAGATGAAAGAAGTTAGCATTGTGTTTTTAAAAGGAGATTCTACAGAAGTGAAAGGTTCAGATATGTGCGAGGAAGCAGAGAACAGAATTGGCCTTGTGATCTTACTCAACATCTACTGTACAGATGTAAGTGGCCTTTCCCTACGGGAGATGGGATGAGTGGCCAAGCCCAAAAGGACTAAGATGACACAAATCTTAAAATCTCACAACCATCTTGTGGCGTCTTCTTGTCCACCCAACTTAACAGGGAAAAACTGCAAGTTGAGGTATAGAGGTGTATAATCCCTTCTGTCCAAACAAAATATTATATGCGTATGTACGTTAAAACCCCCAATTTCTTTTTTATCAACCATTCTTATGAGATGAACTGCTTCCATCACAATCCATTGGATGTGTTTTACTGCGAGGGAGGAGGGGAATTAGCAGAAAAGCCCCATCATTAAAGTGGCTAAAGATCACAGTGTGGTGGTTTCTTAATGCTCCAGTCCGAGCTCACGGCCAAGCGTGTGTGGAGCACTAGAAGGCTAATGTAACTGAATATCAGGCTGGCACATGCTGTACTTGAATTGGTAGAGCAGGCATGTGCTTCAACGCTCTTTCATGTACACAGACTTTATGACACATGGTCAGGGGTCAGGGCTGTTGATTGAATGTGGTTTTAAATCGACCCCAGCCACGCTGCCCGGTGGCACCTTCGCCATCAGCTGTCTCTTCATCATCATGTAGCTTGTCACTTGCACAGCACCCAACAATGTGGCTCGCCAGATCCACTGGGCCAAGTGTAAACGCGGCTGTCTGATAGCACAGCTAACAGTCATGAATGGAAAATATGCCCCCCGACCCGACCTGGGGTGTGTGTTTCCCAAAACCAACTAACTAAGTTGCTAAGTTGTTAGCAACTTTGTTCGTTGCAATGCAATTTCCCATTGCCAACCAACCAAGTTGCTGTTTAGCAACGATGGTTTTGGGAAATGGACCCCAGCCTAGCAGCAAAATGAGCAACCAAGATGGAGAAATCATACGAAACGCTGAGAGGACACTTAACTGCATCTGCTATGAGAAAGAATCACTGTTGTGATGCGTTACTGTTGTCATGTCTCCTACTGAAACGCAAGTGTGAAGAGGGACAAGGCCATTGTTTACCATGCACAACTGGGACGTGATCTTGTGACAGCAAGACAAACGACAGTGTGGGGGCCTATGTGAGACAGTGGGGCAATATATTCACGGCCTGTGCCATGTCATGCATGACACAGTGGTGCAGGTTGTCGCTGGTGATGAAAGTGGGCATGCACCGCACGCATTTGGCGTGCAGATGAAGGGAGAACGGTAGCCTAGCGTAGCGCGCATGGACACGCTACTGGCTGTCACACACGTAGCAGCAGCAGTGGCAGCGGCGGGGGCCTGGCCCTAGCACTGGCCCGGGCAAACGGCACTGGGGGAACAGGTGGGCATAGCGCCTGTCAGCCGGGCGGAGATTGATGCTGTGTGTTACAGCACTTCTGGGGATACTCTTACAGCGCAGACAGCTGTGGCCACAGCCTGAGGAGCAGCGTTGTCTTTTACAAAAACGTGACACACTGGAGCAGTGCGCGTGCTCACACACACACACACACACACACACACACACACACACACACACACACACACTGGCAGCAGCTCAAGGGCCCCGTCCGAGTGTGTGTGTGTGTGTGTGGGAGGGGGGGGTTGCTGCCTGGCCCAGCGTACCACAGGTTTGTCTGGGGAGCAATAAACACTGAGTTTTTGCTCAATGTGATTAGGAAGACTCACCTTACTGTCTTCACAACCGGTTTCTTAATAGGTCCCCTGTAGAATTCGGACATAGCCGCTTTTATAAGTGTCCAATGCAATTTTCTAAAATAAAGAGAGAATATAAGCATGTTTATATTTGGAAACGATATCAAGCCAATGTACCTAGAATATGCCTCTGAAATATGGCTAAAAATACAGGGAATAAATAGTTCTGAAGTAGTTCCTCACGCTGACACTTATGAAGAGATCACTCTCAGATATGACTGTCTTTAAATTTTACAGCCAGCAACCTCAACATTACCCCGTTCCATAATGATGTGCACTCATAACCACCATGTTTGGACAGTCTGTATTCCTCAGAATAATCAAGTCAGACTGTGTATGTGTGTGTTTCAGACTGGACACACTGCCGAACACAGCAGTGTAATTCAGTTCAATACAGTTCACCCGTTAATTGAATCCCCGATAATTGAAGAAATGCCTTCCTCTACACACTTCACTGCCAAAGAGCCTAAATGAAAATTCCTGGCTGTCCAAATCAAGTGTCTGGAGTTAAGCTGTATTGCTCCAGGTGTGAAACCTATGCAGGTGTTTCAATGCAACACAGCTGAGCGACTCCCACGATCCTGTCCTCTCCTCTCGGTTACATTGGCATGGCTACACCTTAATTATTCCCACAAAAGCGTCCCACAAAGCCAACTATGGCAGGCTGCTCGCGAAAAATCCACTTATCGCTCAACAATAGTGATGGCCTTTGAACTTGGCGTCCCACAATCAGACTCAGAGTAATTGCTGAGCTGCTGTAGATTAAGGGGTAACTTCCACACATACAGTATACAGTCCACAATCAGTCCTCTTCTGGAACATTCTCTGGACAAGAAAAGGGAGACTGTGAGAGGATGTCGTATGCATGCACAGACGCGTGACTAGATTGACAGAAACACGTCAGTTGGGCTTTCAGACCCACCATTATCACGTTGTCTGCCTTTGACCAAAACACATCTGCCATTGGCATATCTATGGATAATCTCAATCTAAAACTATGAACTATAATCCATCTGATAATTCATTGAACATTAGAATGTATATGAGGAGACAGAGCTGTGAGGGTTTTGTGCCACACGCTGTCTTTCTCTCGTTACTTTGTAAAGCTGAAAGCCCTGAGCTCAGTCTGAAGTAACAAGCCGTATCTCTTGTCAGAGGTGCATGCTATTGTGGCTGTAGGTCTCTACCTCTCTACAGTAGCCTATGCATGAAAGACAACCTCCTCTAAGCCCTGGATAGGTGCAGAAAGCAGCAAGTGCACACGGACACACACACACACACACACACACACACACACACGCACATGCACACGCACACACACACGCACACATACACACACACACACACACACACACACACACACACACACACACACACACATTCTTCTGAAGCTCATTCTGAATGTCCATTAGAGCAGAGGGGTGTAAAGCTCAAGATGACGGGGAATGCTTTTGCTCTCTCCCTGGTCTAGTCTCCTATATTGTCTGCAAGAAGCCCCTGCTCCTCTGGGACTCCTCATGTCAAGCTCACGCTGTTTAGCATGACAAGGACACACGATGGCAGGGATGTGAGGCACCAGTCCTTAATGCTCCGCTAGAGTTCACTCCCTTTAAACCAGCTCAGGCCACCAAGGACACCCACTGGAGTGCTCAGTGTGAGAGGGGGGACTAAAAACGGGAGAAATTGACCTCTGCTGGAGGCGGTGAGAGGCTCAAGGAACTGAACTTTTGTTCATGTCATTTTATTCTCCTCATTGCATCCATTTTGTTTAATGTCCACAATTTAATAAGAAAAAAAACATTATTAACATTATCTTGAGAGTTTAATTCATTTTGAATAATAGACTGTTGAAAAAGTTTTGAATCACATTGGCCCCAGCGGTACCAAATATCAGTGGATTTTTTTTTATTATTTATTGTTTGTAACAGACACAAATGCATGGTCCATATCAGGATAGCAAGATAAGTTAAAAAGAAAAGAAAAGAAATAAAAATGAAATAAAAATACACTAAACTAAAGAATCTCAGAGATATATGATATGATATGATTGATATGATATGATATGATATGATATTATATGATATATCATATCATATATTATGGATTAGGTGATATTGATGTTCATATGTCTATGCACAGGGTTTACAAAGACTGGTTGGCAAGTCAACTTTAATTACTGTAAGCCCATAGCAATCCCTAATACAGTAACAAATATCTTTACTTCTGTGTGATGTAGTTCATTTACATTGAACTTGTGTTTGGTTAATGATAAGCCTATTAGCCATGTGATAAAATGATTACTACAACTACTACTACTAATAATAATTATGATAATAATAAGTCATTATTTTTATGGCAAGCAAGTCATTCATTTGCATGGCATGTATTAGGCCTACTATTATATTTACTAGAAGTATTAGTATTAGTATTATTATTATTAGTAGTAGTAGTATTAATACGATAAGTGATCATTAAGTGATAATGATTGATTTTGACAAATTGGGCTGTTATCTGATGCTTGAGTCCATTTCTATTTGCCAGTAATAGTGTTATATTATGGGCTGTATTGAAAGTGTGGTGCCCATGTTTGTATTAGATCATGACACAGTAAAAGAAAGACACGTAAAACTTGGTGTGCAACCTTGAGAAAACTAACTCTGCTACTAAGATGAAGAGATTTACAGGGAGACCTGTCAATCACAAGCATGGTGAAAAGATGTTGGCTTTTTAAAGGGTACATTTACCAAGGCTACCAAGGTCTCAGCAACATTCCCCCCGTTGTTCTCTGAAAAATGACATTTCACAGCTATGTGTGTCAGTCTGTTGCTAATAAAGGAAAAATGTACCCAATAAACTACACACAAACAACTAGAAGGGCACTTGGGGAGTGCAGACTTTCGCCAAGGCCGAATGCCCTATCTTTCAATGCTAACCAAAGTGGAAAATAATTTGTGGATCTGCCCCGGGATTCGGATCCACTTTAGACTTTAATGGCTTCTTCTATGACCCATCCCAAAAAAGTTTCATGAAAAACACCCTGTTCATTTTTGTGTAATCCGTCTTACAGACAGACAGACAGACACACAGACACAAAACCAGACTGAAACTGTAACCTCCCTGATTTGCTGGCTCAGGTTTTATTTAATGCGGCATTTAATGTTGACAAGTTCAAGTCTAACTCTATTGTATTCTATTTTGTAAAAAAGCTCAAAGCATAACCACTGGCTGCAGATCAGTCGGTGATGCTCACACTCACGTAGAGTATATATCCATGAAGAGGGAAAGGTGTTGCAGAGAATTGATGAGGATTGGTTGGCAAATAATAGCAAATACAGAGAGCAAAAGCAATTCTTGATACTACACCAAATCTTTTTACCTCTGTGCCATGAAATAAATGTTCATTTTATTTCACCAGTGGTTGAGGCTTTTGGCTCATGATAAAACGATTTGCCATTTGATAAAAATAACACCTGATGTATGGCAATGTGCGTGTTGCGCAAATTAAGGCCAAGATAGAGGTGGCACAATGGTGCAGTACTAATGCCCAGACCCCTCCACCAAAGACCCTGAGAATAATAAGATTGGAGAAATGAACAAATAGCTGCAAATGTGCCATTATGTTTTTTTGTTGTTAGTGGTTTAGAATCCTGCTGACAAACACAGGCTGTCAATACACACACACACACACACACACACACACACACACACACACACACACACACACACACACACACACACACACACAGAGCAGTAAAAGCAAATGTTCAGAATTCGATTAGGCAGAGGACAGGACGCTCTACAGAAGAAGTACTCATCTCTATACTATTGAAATAATGATGAAAGCCTCAAGATGTCTTTACACTGAATGCATTTCAGAACAATCACAACACACTATTGTGTTTCAGTGACATCATCAATAAGGAACAGACCTAAAAAGCCCATGTCAGTAACCTTAATAGTCATCTTTGAAGACCATAAATGTTGAACTGGTTCAAAAAAGTAAGTGTGTACAGAATATAAGAATAAAGGCTCACGATCAAAGATACAGCTGGAAATTAATCATGGAATTTTTTGTTTTTTAAGAAAATGTAAAATAGGCTAACACTCAATGGAGGACTTCATAATTAGGGTTTATGAACTTTGTCCTTTTGTATCAGGAGCTATTTTATGAGAGAGGTCTTTTAATTCAGCTCCACACAAGGGTTCTCAATCAAAAATGTCTGATGTGTCCTTGGGTCATCCATTTTGGCAGATAGGCCTGTCATCATAGCTATGATTCATTATGTAGATGTGACATCAGGCTTCTGTAATTCATTCACTAATATTATTTTCAAATATGCTTGGCAACTGGCAATGTCACAGTGTCGGTTTTCATCAAAATAAAATGAATGAGGAATAAAAAGCTGTTCTCTGGGTGATTTGTAAATGCAATTTTTACTGCCTGTGAAAGAGTGCTACAAAAACATAAACTTAGATGAGGAAAACTGCCCCAGATCAGCCAAAGCCCATCGCATTGTGCCCTTTTCTCACACACTCTGTTACACCAGTCTCTCAACACATTATTTTATGGGAAGTAAAGACTATTTTCTACATACCTGTACTAAGTCCTATATTTGACCAAAAAAACGGTCCTTTATATACAGTAATGCTCTTACGTAGTCTATAGTACATGCATGTAAAAATGACAAAAGTGAGAAAAGTAAAGCATCTATCAGAACAAATGGCTATAAGCCTATAATGTTCACGTTTCTGTTGCAATCGCATCAGGGGTCCTGTTCCACTCTATCAGCGTGTCCTCAGTGCTCTTAAGTACCCTGTTGGAGATGATTACATTATGCTATTTATTTATTTAACTATTAACTATGTGTCAAAAATAGTGCTAATAGAAAATTAAATCAATTCAGCATACTGCAACAAAACCCTCCCGTACCTTTTTCAACAGTAACCATGAGAAACTCAAGATTTACAAGTATTTATTAAAACAACTAAAAAAGACCCACACAAGATTCTCAGCACCTATAAAGCAGGACAATAGTGCACTCTGCTGTTGAAATAATTCCAGTTGGCTGTTTGGCTGCCCCATAATAAGGTTATGGAATTCAAAAGAACATTTTAACTCTTTACAGCCAAGTGACCATTTTCAGACCACATGTCAATTCTATTTTTGATAATCACTTAAGGAACACAGTTGTGGTACCCTATATCACACTTGACATTGGCAGACTTGTATTGCATCCATGTTTCCATCTACCTTGACATCACCACAAGAGGGGGCAACATCCTCACATATCCCAGTGCCACAGTATCCTATTGAGAAAGTTCAATCGGTTAGAGAAGTGCATTTCAAATTTGAATGTGAATATTCACTAATTCAACTGTTTCCATCAACTTAAATGCCTTATTCGCATCAAAAGTTAAACCACCTCCCTGGAGCGAATCAAATTTATGGTCGAATTAAGGGACTGATGCGACTTTGCAAGTGATTCCATTAAGGATTTCTTATGTGCATAACTTAAAAGTGCATTAACACGTTGGATGGAAACTCAGCCATGGTCTGCCCATGCAGTCCAACAGTTTAAGAATTGATGGCAGCAACACAGATGACAGCCTTCATTTTTTTCCAAACAAACTCATGAAACAGGGTAAAAGGGTGTAGAAAGAAATAGCACCAAACAGTACCTCTCATTATCCAACAGGTGACTGCAGTTGAAAAATGGCACCAAGACATCAAAACGGACTGTTTGGCCTGTGTCAATAAGATTACCAGCATTCTTCGGGTATGCTGTCCCATTATATGGCTCTGCACTCACCTATTGTCCTGCACACTGTCCAACGCCAATCACCCATTGTCCTTTACTCCTTGGCTACTATACTGTCCCGCACCACTGTCCAGTGCCACTTGCCAACTGTTACAAATCTAAGGCTTAACCTATCTCATGTGACAGTGGCAAGTGGCACGGAGCAGTAGGAAGCACACAAGAGAGAGGGTGAAGGGAAGAAAGTGGCACAAAACAGTATGAGTGGTGCAGCACAGTGCAGGGGACAGTCCACCAGCAGTGCAGGACAGTGCACAGGACAGTGAGTGAGTGGCATGAACCACCTGCAACAGTAGACTACAGTACAGTAACAGTAAGCATGTCACACATGACAGTGGGTGAAAATGGAACCGTGCACAGACAGGGCAGTAGGCAAGTAGCACATTATTTTACACTTCTGGTTTGCTTGACAATGCAACCAGAGTGACCCAATGACAATAAAGCAAAATTGAATTTAATCTAATTTTCTAAAACTTTCTGCGCTAAAGCCTGTTTTCTGAGACTGTAAACTGTAAGAACTGTAAGAGGCATGTAGGCTACCTCAAAGTCAAAGTGAGAGGACTGTATAGCCTAGCTTACCTGTTGTAGGCCACACATGGTGCTTGACGGGGGAGCAGCCAGTGACATTTCAGCAGGCAGGCACTGAATGTCAGCTACTGTAAAATTAGAAGACAGACACTTAACTAGTAGGTTAGCCTATATTCCAATTTGAAATTATTTGACTTTTCCTTTCAGACTTACTGATGCCTGAGTGTGTTCGTAACAGACTTCACCAAATTCCGATGAGTCAACATCTATCATATCCTACAATAACTAAAAATAATATTTTCATTGGCTAAACAGAATAATTCACTTGTATTTGTTTGTGTGTGAGTATTTTATTTTTGTTTTGATAGCCAATGAAGCAATCGCAAAGCGCTTCCTATCTACCTAATGTTACGTGACAAATGAACTGCGCTATTCAGCACTGAACAAAAGCCAAGACAACACAAATTCTTGAGGGCTTGCAGATAGGCCTCGGTAGGCTATATTACTTGACACCAGAAGCTGTTGGACTGGTTTAGTGACCGCTGGGTGCCGCCTGTGGGTGAAAACACGGAAGAGTTCATTCAAGGAATTTGGAGCTGTAAGAGCGCGTTTCGACTCACTCTCAGAACAAGCATTCGGCATAGGCAAAGAAGGTCCCATGAAACCGAACGAATGTGCTTACAAATCGCTGTTCCGCCGCGGCTAAGAGCTGAGATGTACGGAAACGGCAAACTTTATGGCTTCATCCTGATTTATTCTTCACTTTCTAGGATTGTATGTGGCGAGAAATCGGGTAAGTAACTGGAGCTAGTTAGCACAACAAGCTAGCGTTGGAAGTGAACAAGTTTCAATGCAACAGTGTTATCGGTTAATTTACAAAGTTAACATTTTCTTGCGTGTATGTATTAAATAAGTCCGAAGGAGTGCGCATTAAGTAGCCCAAAGCCCTCCAAAATACAAGGTTTGTGTCAATATTTCTTCAGTGACAAGACCTCGCAGCTCACATGTGACTAATTATCACTAACCAACATTAACATTAACACTATGGAAAGCTTGATTTCCTCCTACTTCGCTACAGTCTAGCCTGCATCCGAACATTACTAGCAACAATGTTTCATCATCGTGACTTAGTCTGTTACATTGTCGAATCTTGTTTCCTATGTAGTAAATCACAGACCTTTGTGGTCAATAGCGTCTTTGGATGGATGGCTGTCCATAGGTTTTGAGAAAGTGGTGTAACGTTATGAGTACAGAGTTGTGGATTTCAGTTGCTGATGCTCCAAAGCGACACGTTTCTGGCTTACTAAACCCAAAAATACTTTTTAGGTCAGCAAAGTCACACAACAATGCTAAGTTTATAGAAACATTGGAATGTTGGTTTGTATTATTGTGTTGTGACAAATAAACATCTTGACATATAATCGTGTTGGCTTTATAGGGACAGTAAAAATGTTAGGTTAGACTATTCCTTAATTAGATTTTGTTGTCAGATATTAATTGCTTCTAGGGGAAAATAATGCTGAAATATCTTTACTCTGCCAGACATGATGAAAATGATATCTCTACTTTGTCAGACATTCAACAAACTATTGCTCTAGTGTTATGTTATGGGGTTGAACTCTGTTTGTACATGACAATCTTCTGTGAGAGTAACATAGAGTAGTGGTACTTTTCCTCTCGCAATTCCAAGCCTGCTAGTCCATGCCCAACAATAGGTTTTCTGTTGACACAGGACTTGCCAGGTGTCCTCTGCTAGTCCAGAGAAATGTGCTGAGCTGTGATGTTGGCCAGGCACTGTGCAGTTGACAAAACAGAGAGAGGGACTCTTCTCCTGAAGTAGCTTGCCTAACTGTCTGCAGCTCCTAGCCTGGCCCAGACACCACCATGTCGGTGGCAGGCAGGCAGGCGGGCAGCAGAGCCCATGCCCCTATGATGCTGCCCTGCCCCAGCACACAGTGAGCAGTGGAGCAGGAGCTTGCTCGCTAATCCGTTGGCCACAGAAGGGGAATGAATAACAATAGAGGAGAGCTGTGCTATTGTGCTTGTGTTTGTGGCATTGTCTCAAAGCGCCGCCCGCCAGGGCACAGTTCTCTCTCTCTCTCCCTCTCCCCGCCAAACAATGCTGTGCTGGCCGACGCATGCCACGCTGCTCACGAGCTCCAAAGAGCCTGGGCTCTCCTGTGGGGGAGAGTACCTTCAGATTGCACTGTGGATTTGCCTTGAGCCCAGCGGCTGCAGGTGGCTTGATTTTGATTAAATGCTTTGAAATACTTTGATTCCCTTACTGGTGATGGCTGGAATTATATCTTTGCTCTGACGTGTCTACATGAATTGGTGCATATTGTCTGAGGAACACTGGTGATTTTGTTGATGGACTGTGATGATTTTGTGTTGGTTTGTTTTTGTGGTATATATTGAGTTTCTGAACATATTTACATCTAGTTGGTTGTTTGCTTCTTGACGGTAACATAGTTGAATGTACTTCATTGATTTTAATCGCAATCATTTTTTGAAAGACAGAACAATTTTGTTAATGACGTAAATAAAGCTGTAACTATTAAACAAAAGGAGATTGTAATTTTGGCATCATTCAGTTGTTTTGAAAACGAGAAGGCTGTGTTGGTCCATTGAAATGATCTTCCAGGTCAGAGTGTGCTCATACAAACCAAAGGCTCTTTCAAGGCTCTCAAACATTATTGAGACTGGGGTTCCGCATGACATCACCTCTCACACACCTGCCCACAGGTGGGAACATCCTGTTTACATTCTCTCCCAGTCTCCACTCATTAGACCCCCTCTCCTCAATGCCCTCTACTGCTATTCACTGGCCTCAGCTCCAGTCACAAAGGCCACTGTGTGTGTGTGTCCCTGTGTGGAGCACTGACGTAACCTTGGCTAATGTCAAAGCGGCTCTGGCTGCTGTTTTCACAGCCTTGTTTGTGTGCGGGCCAGACGTGCTCTCGGTCACACTTCCAACACAGGTTTTCGAAGGAGTTTCTATTTTGAGTCTAAGTCCAGTCTGTGTGTTTTTGCTTCGAGGAACATTGAGATGCTAATTGCTCCCATCATCACTAGTGAGGGCAAGGATTGGGTGGGTGGAGTGGAGTGGAGTGGGGTGGGGTGGGGGGTCGGGGGGTACGCTGCTGGTTTCAACACAGCAGCCCCCAGCTGTCCCACAGCCCCAGGGAGGTGAGCTGGCTGGAGAAAGGGGAAGGGGGTTGGGACTGGCACAGGTGTCAATGCCACACCCAGATAGAGAGAGTGTGGCTTAATCTTCCTATAAACCACAGTTAGTGTGCAACAACCCCACCCCCTGCCCCGGCCCCAACACACACACACACACACACACCTCTTCTGGAGAAGACATGCCCTGGCCCCAGCAGCTGAACATCCCAAACCTTCCACTACCCGTGGGAATTGTACCCTGTCAGTGTTCCGTGTGACTCAGCTCCATGGCTGTGTAAGCTCTCAGGCTGAAGGCTTTCTGGTGCCCCCCCCCCCAAAGCCAGGGTTATTATGGGTTTTCAGAAACTTGATCAATATCACCACAGTGGACTTGATTTGGACCAAGAGGTAGTAGTTTGTTCAGAAGTGGTGTGATCAGTCTCCTTGGTCCCTCTTGTACAGACAGTGGAGTCTGTGTGAAGTGCGAAGCTCAGGGAAATGTTTTGAAAAGCGACTGTGACAGAGGAAGGACAGCTTGGGGATCCGGTCACCAGCAGGGTCAAACTGTGCAAATATTTCCATGAAAACATGTGCAGGGAAAATATGACCCATGTCCTACTTTATGCTGACCAGCCAGGCAAAGCCCGGCTAGAGAACATGTTGCAGGTGCCTCTAGTGAATTTGTTTTTAGTCTTGTGCAGGGACTCTGTACGCCGTTATGTTGGTCTGTCGGTCAGTCCGTCAGAAACCGTTTTGCTTTTTTCAGTGACTGCAGTGTTTGCACGCGACTTGGGTCTGTTAACCTTGTTTGATGAAAGAACAGTTCTAGTGTGATCTCTCTATGTGATTCCTCCCAGGTCTATCCTGTGTCCCCTCCCAGATAGATGTTAACAGACTAGCAGCAAACAGCTTTTCCCTGATCCTAGAGAATTGTGACTGCTCCTGTGTAGATATGCTTGTAGGTCTTTGTCTGTAGCTGAATGGATCCCAATGCCTGCACAAACCTCTGATCATCCCACACCCCCAACACACCCAGTTGCTCATTTATTCACAAGCTGTCCCTTTTCCTTACCATTCCTCCAGATAACGGCTGTGGCCACTCCATCCAAGGCCCCAACAGCGGCATCCTCTCGTCCCGCCACTACCCCGGCACCTACCCCAACAACTCCCACTGCGAGTGGAGGATCAGCGCGCCCGCCGACAGCAGCATCACCATCAAATTCGCCGACCTCAACATCGAGTCTCGGGGCTGCGACTCCGACTACGTCAGGATACTGCAGGGCAGCGGGCGAGGCGAGCAAGGTGAGTTTGGGGAGCTTTGGAGTCCAGTCATGGCCGAGGCTGCATGCAGGGGGCTGTGGCTGTGGCTGGGGCTAGGCCTGGGTTTGGGGCTGTGGGTGGGGGTGGGGTTGTGGAGGTGGATACAGTGCTGAAGGATGACTGGTAAGTTGTGGGCCAAGCCTTTGGCCAGTCATTGTAAGGAGGCCATCCCAAATGAAGGCCTTTGTTGCATGGAGGCTTTGGAATAAGAGGGACTGAGTGGGTGAGGTGCTGGAGAGCTCAGGGCATTAGAATATGAATGCAGTGGAAAAGGACACGCTGGGTCTGCTTGCTGAAGCAGCTCTGTTGAGATGGGACAGAGCAGGCCTCTGGAAGGGCTAGAAGACATGTAAACAACACCTTTTCACTTCAGTTCTCGACATGTCCGTCATGAGATGGTCTAAGTTGGAAATAATTGTTGATGGTGGTTGCTTGGAACATGCTTTTGTCCATTGTGTTCAATTGGTGGAAGAGCAAGTTACCTGTGATTGTCTGTAGACAGACAAATGAAGGGGACTTTCCCAGCTCGACTGCAGGCAGAAGGGACGGCTCTAAAGATGACTGAAATGAAGTAGCATGTGTGTAGCATGTGTGAACATATCAGCACGAGACAATCTTTAACAGCAGTGGAATATGGGGTTAGAAATGCTCCTGGCTGTAGCCTGAGTGCGCTGGCTTAGCCTAGCGTTGCTCCAGTGAAATAAAGAATAACCCCTTTGAGAGCCCAGCTGAAAGGAAAACACCATTTGTCCTCATGACCCTCTCAAAGTCACATGACCGCCTGCTCTGGGCTGGCCAGAGCTCAAGGAACGAACACCAGTGAGCATCATAATGTATATCCAAAGATACTGAGTAACACTTATCAACCGTCTCTGGTATATCTACGGCTTTGTTTACCTTAGGAGTCCATTCGGGGATTGATTGTAACTTAGGCTGATATGCACCCTCTGCAGTGGTGTTATGGTGGCGGCTCCATAACAAAGTTATCCAGTAACTTTGGATTATTCTAGAGGTTATGCAATGCAAGGCGACAGGGTTATGCTAATCACTTTAACTTTGCTCATTCCTCCTGTGGAGTTATCTAGCGCAAGCTTTAGGTTCCACTGAACCTGGCTCAGCCCTTTGCCTTCTCGTGAGTAAGCCACCGCAGCTTATTATTTGCCCCCCTCAATAAAAGGCAGCAAAGAACGCGAGGTCAGTGGCATTAGAGAAACCCAATTAGTGGCCCCTACCTGTTTCCATGGAGACATAACCTCTGACCCCCACTTGTCATTATTACACTGTCATAGTCGTCCGAGACAGCAGATTGTTTTAATGGAAATTCATTACCAAGGCTGGGAGATAAAGGCCATATCCGGTTTCCACGGCTCGCTAGAATGAGTTTGCGCCCACTCCATCCCTGTCTGTGCTGTGATCTGTGACTGGAACACTTGCTCATGTTGTCTGATTAGCACACCACACAAGCTCCTGAGATTGGCAAGTCAGTTGTTTTTAGGAGCATGTGGATAATTCTAGATCCATCTCTCTGCATCATAGGGTATTGTTTAGTTTCGATTGGATTAGAACATGTAGAATAGGCTAAATGCTGACCTTGGTAAAATGTGTTCTCATTCATAATTTTGGAACACCACAGTCCAGTGTGATGCGTTGCCAAATTGCTGATTTGATTTTTTAGCCCATCAGTGTCCCTGAATGGAGATTTGAATGTGCATCATTTGAATGGAGATGATGCTTGGTAGACGGGGCTAAGGGTTGCAGATACGGTGGTCGCTTCAGTAATCTTTTAACAGACTAAAGATTCATCTGTGTCAGTGCCGTCAACAAGGAATCTCCATTTTCATGCAATGTTTCACTAGCCTTTAGCCTTTGCTAACTTGCTCACAGCATGTTTATGGAGCTGTGTGACTGAGCACCGGTATAAATAGTGGCTGCAACATTCAGGGTCAAGTGCTCATGGGGGTTCACATCTGACCTGACATCATTTCTTGGTCCCATCCCATCTCTCTCTTTTCCTCACTTACGATCACCCTTCACTGGCCACTGCCTTCCTGCCTTCTATGCAAGTTGTTCCTATCTGTGATGATCAATATGAGTCCGAGCCTGAGTCCGAGGGGAGGTGTGTGTAGGTTCAAGTGCTCAGCCTGTGAAGCGTTAGCATGTGTCTGTGTGTGACAGCCAGAGAGGCGAGAGGGAGGGAGAGCTGAGTGGACTCCCACGCGCCTCCTCGTCAGCCTGTCCGAGCGTCTCCCGTGCCTGTGGGCCCTGAGTCAGGCTGAGCTGGCCTGTGGGGATGGATAGGTGGAGGACTGCAGGGGAGTGTGGGGGAGGCTGCGCACACACACACACACACACACACACACACACACACACAGGACTGGTGGTGGTGGGAGCGCAGCTGCTGCTCCTAGCGCGGCCGAAAAGGGAGGCCCACGGCTCTGACAGCCAGGCCAGGCTGTGTCAGAGGAGAGGAGAGGATGTCTGAGGCCTCGTGTGCTCTCTCGTCACGGCCAAAGGCCTTTGGCATTTTGCAACGTCTGAACTGAAGGCTCACTCATGTGGTGTAAGCATGGAAATATTGAGAAGCAGACTCTGAGTCAAAGTGCAGTCTAGTGTTGACTTTGATGTGATCTCATGTCAAAATATCACAATAGTCTACTACTTCTATTACTACTATTAAAACCTTGTCACCTCAGGATAGTACGTGGTATAGGCCTATGTAGAATAGTACAAATTTGTGAACATTTGTGAACAGATGATGGTCAGAATAAAATCTTGATCACAGATGTCAAAGTATTGATACTAGTTCTTGATTACAGCACTTCACTGATACAAAATGGTTTTTTAAGTATATTTCAGGATAAGTAGCCTAGAAGGATCTAAGGCATAAATGTTGTCTATGGTGTAATGGCCATGTTCAATCTCCAGACTCCTGTTAAGTGTTGTTAGCAGTCGAGCTGGCAGGCGCTCTGCCAGCTGTAGTCCACCTCGTCATGAGAGGCCGCCTCATCACTGACGTAGCCCTGGCGTAGTATGTGAGGCCATCTTGGCACCTTTCCTGGCACTTTCTTCTGGTGGAAACGTCTCCCATTCCTTTGCTGTGTAACCCTGTGGTTTCCCCTCTCCACCTCTCTCTCTCTCTCAACTCGGGAGGCCCCGGGCCTGTCTGTTCACCACTCATGATTAGGTGAGAGAGAGAGAGGGAGGGAAAGGGAGAGAGAGAGAGGGAGAGCGAGAGAGTGATCCAGCCTAGAGTCAGTGTTAGTCAGCCTGTGTCAGTGCAGTGATGAGGTGAGCGAAACCACAGCCATTTCCATCTGGAAGCCACTACCTGCCACTGAGAGGCTATCACATTGCAGGGCCTGTCAGGTGAGAACGCCAGCCTGACAGATGCTACACACACGTGCACACACACACACACACACACACACATAGATAGGGGCTGTCTTAGGCTTTTAGAGGAGAGGGGGGCTCAAGGCAGAAATGGGAGTGCCTCTTCCCTTTTGTCCCCAGTGAAATTATTTACAGTCCGGTTCCTGTGGCAGACAAAAGAGGAAGCATTCTTCCCCTGCGGTGTTTGAAAGGTGGGCAGGAAGAGGGGCTCAGGTGTCGGCCTGTGCTTTGGCTCTCTGACCCCCTGAACCAGGCTCCTCTGCCGACTCTCACCGAGGACACATGTGGACTCATGCGGGCTTGACCCTGGACATGAGGGCCCTGAATGACTGACACACACAGCGAGGGAGGGAGGGAGGGAGGGAGGGTGGGGGTTTCGTCGGAAGGTAGGGGGTGGTCAGGGTCTTCATTCTCCCCTTAAAGGAGTTCTCCGGAGTGAATCAAACCGAAGCCCTGTTGTCTGAGGCTGCCAAGTGCTTTCGATAGGTATTAGAACGACAGCAGTAGGTACAACGTGAATCGAATTCACAAACTGACCGCTACCGCTAACTGATTAGGGCATATGCAAACGAAACCATAGCGAAAAAGATATGCCCTAATCAGTTAGCGGTAGTGGCTAGTTCGCGAATTGGCAGCCTCAGACAACAGGGCTTTGATTTTATTCACTCCAGATAACTCCTTTAAACTCCCGAAGAGGAGATCACAGGGCCTGTAATGGATGGTTGGGGTCCCTCACTGGAGCAGTCTTAAACACGGTTCTGTAAGCCACATGAATGTCTGTGTTGGCATCCCTTTATTAAAGTGTTTTGAGTCTTCAGATCAGTGTTTTGCCACGAGTCTGTGCTTCTAGTCATTCTGAAGTAGTCAAGGTGTTCAGACTACCATGACCTGGATGAATGAGAATCTTCCCAGACTAAAGTGTCATATGTCTGTCCTGTCTTCCATGTGCTCTGCTAGTGTTGGGCTCATTCTGCAGCGACCCGAGGTCGGAGCCCTCGCTGCCCAAGTCCTTCCACGTGGACGCCAGTGAGGTGCGGGTGCAGTTCCGCAGTGGGCAGCACATCTCAGGCAGAGGCTTCCTGCTCTCCTACGCCACAGGGAACCGCAAGGGTGAGTACAGCTCAGTGGGTCACTTCTCAATCTCAATCTCAATCTCAATCTTAATCTCAATTTCAGTCTGCCGAAGACTCTTCATCAGTTACATGCACAACAAATTTGAATTTTTAGAAACTGGAATACGGTCAAATCCAGCAGGAATGAGGAGGTGGCACATCATTCGACCAGAGTCTGATTCCCCCACCATTGTGTCATTTCTCATTCTATAGCCCTCTTTAGGCGCTCTCTTTATCCCATCGACGTTTCCCTAACCGGGCCGCCCTGTAGTGACACACTTTTGGGTTTAATTTTAGCCCCCTGACATGTTTACCTCCGTGGTCGTCATAGTAAAGGAAGAGGGGTCTTCTTCCTGTTGTGGCCACCCTGTCCCGCTCCCGGCAGTCTTGTTGTTGGGAAGCCGTTGTGTGTGTGTGTGTGTGTGTGTGTGTGTGTGTGGGGTGGCCTCCTGCTTCCTGTGGCCACCACATCCCCACTGCTCCCAGCCGTCCAGCCAGCCGTGCGGGGCCATATTTAGCCCTCATTGTGCGTCTTCTCCCTGTGCTTATCTGCAGATCTGCTTACGTGTCTGGACAAAGGCAGCCATTTCTCCGAAGCTAACTACAGGTGAGCAGCGCGCCCTGGAATGCTTGGTAACTTTAGACTGAAGACACACGTTTGACTTGGAGTAAATGGTGGCAACTCAAGACATCCAAGAATGAATAAATATATGTCAATGAATGAATGAACGAATGAATAAATACATGTTAATGGTGGTTAAGAAATCCACGATTTGTAAGCAACATAATTCTGTGTATTGTATTGCAGTGTAGTATTGTAAAGTGTAGTGTTTTGCTTGTATAGTAGCCTGCTACTGCTGTTCTTTTGGGCTCTGATTCAGGTCATTTCGATGCTTTTTTCAGTCTGCTGCAGTTTTCTTAGCGGTGTTCTATAGAGTTCTATAGAGGCCCATGCTCCTTGTGTCCATTGAGCCCCTGTTCATCTGGCGGTCTTTAAGTGGACGGGCCCAGGCCCCTCTCATTGTTGTCTGTGTCGCCCCACAGGAAGTACTGTCCAGCCGGCTGCAGGGACGTGGCAGGAGAGGTGTCTGGGGACGTCTCCCAGGGATACCGCCATGTGAGTCAGTCGAGCTCCGCCGCAACCACCTGCACTCGCCAACAGAGACGGAGGGGAGGGGAGGGGAGGGGAGGGGAAGGGAGAGGAGAGGATAGGATAGGAGAGGGGATTTTGGGAGCGAAGGGGTGGTGGTGATTGTGTCTGTGTGGCTGAGGTGGCGGGTGGAGGGGGAAAGTGTAGCTGATAGGAGAGATTATTTATGTCCCAGGTGTGTCTGCTGGAGCACATGGCCGTGTGCCCTGGGAGAGATGGAAAAGAGGAACAGGCCGTGTTTGTTTTGTTTACAGTAGCACACCACCAGGCTGTCAGAGACACAGACAGAGAGAGAGAGAGAACAGCAACAGTTCCGCTTGAGTTAAATGCGTTTCTTGTAAGAAGCATACATCAGCCTTCAACTTTGTGAGATGATTGATTACTTT
>JASCQY010000048.1:2289895-2307317 GCA_030264315.1 Sardinella tawilis
ATGTAGGCATGACCTAGCCTGACACAAAATACTTGTAGGCATCCAAACTCTTGAATGCTTATCACTAACGTTACCTGCGTATGGCATATGCGTATGATCATAGATTCACGTGGGGAAAATGATGCAATAGGATTCAACAAATTTCTGGTGTATGTGACTGGTTGCATAGGCAATACATGAATCACATAGTCTGTGTAATTCTCAGCTTTGAGGTGGCGAACCACTCATTCACAAATGTTGTGTGTGGCCCAACCATTCTCCACAGCCCAAGAAGAAAAAGAACATCTCTCGTGACGCCTTCGGCACCAAGTTTGGCCGTGTCCACATGCAGAAGCAGAACCTGGACAAGCTGAAGACACGCAAGATGAAGGGACTGAGGAAGAGGAAAGGGGAGGTGGCCGCCTCAGAGGAGTCAGTGTCGCCCAAGAAAGTCCGGGCAGATGACTGATGAGTTTGTACCAATGGACTCTGACATGGACATTTACAAGGTGATGCGATTCCTCTTGGCCTGAGCTCAAGTGATGTGAGGGGTTTTTACTACACATCTGTGGTTAAGCCCAGCAATCTGCGGAAGATGGATCTGTCAATACCAGTAGTGCAAATGAAATGCAAGATTGTATGTCTTATTTTTGATGCATTATTGCATTAAATATTGTTCTGTAGCCATGTTGTATTTCATCTTTGATCTAGTGAGTATGGCTTATTATGAATCAGGCCATTAAAAACATCTCTACTTTTTATAACTGGATTAAATTTTGTGCAAGCATCGGATTAGATGGTAAGCTACATACATGAGTTTTACATAGACACGCATCAAGTACATAAGACTCCTCTGTGAAATGTTACGAGAAATATTAAGAGAAGTTAACGCCAATCCATTAAACGGGGTCTTTGAGCATTTTGTAGCTTTGCATTGTTTCAAGACTGTGGGCAAACTTTCAGACATCTGATCATCCCAACGTCTTTTCTCACCACATGATGAACAGCTCAATATCAATCATCATATCATCACATCAATCATATTAGAATGTAGAGCCTTGCCATTCTCCTTTAAATTGGTGAAAGGATCTCCAAAGGTAAAATCGTAGGCTTGCTTGGCATACCTAGTTCTTATTCATACCGCTAGATGGCGTGAGTTACTGAAACGCACTAAAATCAGCCCTACTGATATTAAAAAGAAAAAAAAAGAAAAATCCCACATGCAGTTATGCAATTGCAAATCATCAGTACGGCTTGAATAATGTTTTACATTAACTATGAAGCGATAGTTGTACAGAGGTACTCGATGTTTAATGTCATCTAATCATTTTATTTAATATTATATTCCAATGCTCATAATCATGATGGAAGGGAATTTAGAGGCCACTGCCTACATTTCATACTGTCATTCGGTATTCTGAATGAAATGGAGTGTCACCGGTGGTTATTCAACAAAATACTTGAAACACTCTCTGCTTTTAGTCGACAAGAGGGGTCATCATTGTAGTCCATGGGTCCTACAATTTAGGATGGACACATGTCCAATCAGCGACAGATTTCAGTATATGTTTGCTCCGCCCATTAGAGGTATCTATTAATACAGTACTGCACCGCTGCCTGCTACACATGCTGGCACAGTCTTCCAGTCACAGTGCAACCATTGCATCAGCACGTTGAGATGACAGTTTAAAGCTTCTTTTCAGTTTAACTAAGGGGGGGATTACCCATCGAACTTGAAGAAAGGAGAAATCCTGCAGCTGCCGAGAACGCTAGCAGCCGAAACAAATCAGAGCCGCTGGGTCTGAACGAGAGGACGGTGCCATCTAAACCCGCTATTTTCAGCAGCGCGGTTGTATTTTTTTTTTATTAATCACTAAGGGCATGACCGAAGGCAAAAACATGACAGAAAATGAAGCTGGCGCAAACAAGGACATTGTGGCAGATGAGGCTGACGTTAAGACAGAGGCGAAACCACTCTGTCTACCTGCAGAGATGAAGGAAAACGGGGACAGCAAACAACCGATGGCGGAGAAAGTGTCCGAAGCCGCAGCTGAGAAAGAGTTCGAGCCACCGGAGGGAGGATGGGGATGGGTTGTCATGTTCGCGGCAATGTGGTGCAATGGATCAGTATTCGGTATCCAGAACGCCTTTGGTATCTTGTTTGTGTACCTGCTGCAAGAGTTTGGATCACCGGAAGACAAAGACCTTCAGTTCAGAACTTGTAAGTTAGTCCATTTGTCTTAATGTTAAAATTGGCAGTTTCATACTTGTCATTATAATATACCTTATGAATGAACAACCCAATACTGTCTGAGGTGTAGTACATCTGTCTCCCTTCAGCTCAGAAATGTGTTTTCATTTATGTTTCAACAATGCTGACATTTTAGCACTAATCCGTACCTACGAGCCCACTCTACTGTACTTGTCACTCTTGCCCACGTGTGTGTGTGCTAATCGAAGAAAGCTATCATAGCTAACTCCTGTTGCTCTCTAAAACATGTATGGCAGGCTACTGTAACAGAGACACTTATATATGAGAAGGACTTTGACTGTAACCTATACTCTATGAATATCAGTTTTTGTAGGCAGGCCAGTTGTAGCAATTTGTAGGTTTGTGCTATGATCATTGGTTATTTCTAATGTCACACACATTTCTGAGCTGAACAATTCTGAAGGAAAGATGGAAGTTTCACACAGCTGCATCACATCTTGTCAGCTTTTAGTAAACCACAGAAGGAAGAAGCTGTTGAAATGTACACCAAAGAGAATGAATCCATGGAATGAATAAATCCACATGTCTTATATGTTTAAGTTAAGAGTAGTGTTTAGTTAGTTTGATGGTAAATATAAAAAGACTTATACAAAATTGCCATTCCAAGAGTGACTCTGCATGATGAAATGATTGATGTGGTTACACAGCAGATAGTACCCACCCCAGATACAGGTTACAGTAGCATCTCTCCTCAGTGAAATAAGGAACTGTTCTGCATGCACATGAAGCAGTGCTTTTGATTGCATTAAAACATTGCCTGCCATACATCAGGAAAGAAAATTTTCAAATAAATGTAACAAAACTAACAGCCTGCTGTCAAAGTGCAGCCTTGAAGGGAAATTAATACTTTAATTTTAAAACCTTTATTTAAAAAAAAAAAAAAAAAAAACACGAATATAAAAAAAGGCAACTTGATACTTTGTTTTTGAAGTAAGGCTTGGGCTGTTTGTAAACATCCAGGCATGGATACTTAGTCAACAACTCTTCCACATGTGTTCAACTTCAGCAGATATGAGTGGACATCTTTTTATCAATTAACTGATGCACCCTTATTTTTTCAACTGTATTAAATCCAAAATAGAGAGTGGGAGAGTATAAATACACAAAGGCGGTTATAACGGACCGTATGGAACATGATAGTGCGGTGTAAGCCTAAATACACAGCATGATGAAAACTGATGAGTGGTCAGCGTTCACGGGGCGTTTTGTGCCTGGTATTTTCCCGTTGTCTTGGCCTTTCACCACTTGAATATTTCACTGTTACGTTTCCAGCCACCTGTTGCTGACAGTCAAGGTTGCTTTAGAGGAGCTGTGGATGTCCTACATGCTAGGTTGTAGAGAAAAAACTTCTCAAGAACAGCCATTCTTGATACAATGACAAATGTCTGAGTCTAAACAATTGTAGATGATGGTCCTAAAGAAAGGGTAGCCTACATGTTCTACCTCACAATCAGTTTCAGGTGATTATTAGCCTTTATCCTAGGTTTCTATAGCCAACATCTCACATACAGGAAATACTGATAATATTGATTAGTGTTGATTAAGACTGAATGGGGGGGACTTAATCACCAAAATCCTGGTATGAATAGGCTGTTTGTTTGTCACAATGCAGGACACAGAACTGATTGGACTTAACTTTACACTGAGGAACAGACACAGACTCGTTTCTATCTGTAAATTGGTCAGATAATTGAGTAACATAATAGTCCATCACTTAAAGCTAGTTACATGTGTCGTGAGTGCAGTTCCAGGAAGCCTTCTAGTTATTTCCAGTTTTAGGCCCATCTCCATATTTTCCTGGTGTAAGTAAGGCTATGTCAGGAGTTGTATCCTGCTGAGAGTCCAAGCCAGAGCGTCAGAGTTCAGAGTATTCTAAATAAAGTCACTTAGGCTAACTATTGCTCTGCTCTGTTGTTGCTCTGCTGCTCTGCTTTGCTGGCAGTAAGACATGCAGAGGAATGCAACATCCACAGACAAACAATCTGGATGAAATATGGCCATAATATTACTGGAGTCACCCAAAGTGACCTCATACACAAATAAATAGACGGTTTTTAATGAAAGTCTTGCATATAAACAGTGGCTTTGCAAAGACTGCATTATATATAACCACATCTGGTTCGCACTGCAGCAGAGTAGCTTGTGTCCGTGTTTCCTCTGTTAGACAGTGAATGAATCAGGGGTTTGGCTGAATAGAAGGAAAATGAGAAGCCATGTGGTAATCTAGACTCCAGGCACCTATGGATTTAGTTTGGTTGTACTTTCTCTCTCTCTCTTGTCTCTGTCTCTGTGACATGTTCCAATTGAGTCCATGTGTATGTGGACTTGATTTCAACTCTGTTATGTAGAAAAAGACATAAACCTATCTACAAGTTGCACATTTCTCTACCGCAGCAAGCCGACCATTTGCACATTGACACTCAGAGTTGTATGAGTGATCAAAGAAGAATGTGGCAAGGCTTTAATAGTTTGCTGTTTTATCTCCACATGTAACAGAGAGGTGTTTAATTTGATTACTTTACACAGCCTGTAAACGGGCATTAATTAAAATCTCACTTGAAAAAAGTGTGACATGCCAATTTAACTGCAAGGACACGACCCTGTTTATCAAGACGCTACAGATGGTGCCTAGGATTTTTTTCAGCTCTGTAGACCCCTGATAGAAAAAAACGGCCACACAGTGTGAGAACATGAGACAGAAGTAATGCAGAAGAAAAATTTAAATGATCTGTGTGGCCTAACTTATGGTCTTTCATTATATTTTGAACCTACACTGCTATACTGCTTTCAATGTCAAGTAGCACCTAAGGTACACCTCTGTATTTCCTTCTACTAACCAGCATTAGATGGTATTCAGAATATGGAAGTAGGGGATTGTAAAACCCGATTGTCACCAGGGTAGTGTCAGTGACAGTAATT
Source organism: Sardinella tawilis (assembly GCA_030264315.1). Classification (NCBI taxonomy): domain Eukaryota; kingdom Metazoa; phylum Chordata; class Actinopteri; order Clupeiformes; family Clupeidae; genus Sardinella; species Sardinella tawilis. Next base: position 2,295,066 of record JASCQY010000048.1, read on the forward strand.
CTTTTCGCATTTGTGTGCTTATCTTTCCTTTCACCAAAAGTCCTTGTTTAATCCCGTCGGTCAGGGTGGATTGTGACACCCCCCCCACCCCGACCCCCACCACCCCCCTTCCCCTTACGTGGGGGCTACTCTGATTCAGACTAGGACCTCCTGGCGAGAACAGAATGAAAGCCTCTGGAAGCCTGTTCAGCTTGCTCACTGAGAAGGATAAACAAATTATTACAAGCTAATCCTGTGCTAAAGGCTATGTGAAGACCGCAAAAGGCCTTTCGATGTTTAGGAGAGGGTTGGCTGCAATTCTGAAGTATGAAGAAAATGGAGATGTCATCTAGTTTCAAGATGATTTGGACATTTTTAAGCACATTTCAGTTAAGATTGCTGTGTAATATAGTAAAGTCTGCAGTAATCTAACTAGTCATCAATTTCTAAATAAATGATACTTCTCCAAAGCCAGGCCAGTATTGATGTGTTGATATGTTGATATGAGTAACAATTCAAGCAGGAGGATGACTTCACATAATTTCCCATTCATGAGATGATGACCTATGTCATCTTGCGCGTAACAACAGTGGCCTCCTCCCCTATCCAAGGTACAGCCCCTTCCTGAGTCCATGCCAGCAATGAGACAGACCTGCCTGCTGGCCTCATGTCTTACTGACCAATCACAACCTGAACCCTTGGGGTGGTGCTCAAGGGAGAGTGCACTCACACCCTTGGCTCCTGCCAACAGACGGACCCCAAACAGCTGGAGCTGCTCTGGCCTTTGGGCCTTTTAAGGAATGCCAGAAGAGGCTATTCTAGGGGCTGCCCGTTGGGTCCTGTGTTCAGCTGTATTTGTCGAGTAAGGGATCAGTTTTCAATTTGAACAGTTGTGTTGTATGTCTTTATACGCCCATTATTGTTAGTTTTTCACAATACATTTTTGAAGAAATGCCCAGTCAGATATGCTGGAATGCTGTCAGACAGTTCACCCACTGAGAAACACTGACGGTGTATATAAAATTACAGAAGTAGACACAACAGAATGAGGCACGTGAGATTGCATAATGATATGCGTATGCATATTTTTTACATTCTAACTCAGTAAACCCACATTCAGAACTGGTCATCTGACTTAATGATTTACACACAAGAGTGGAATCATGCATGAGTTTGAGTCATGTTTTGTCTTATTTGTTACTTTTATTTGCCATTTTCACACCACAGACCCAAAACAAAACTTTTTCTAATTCTTTACATTAACTAATTTATTGATGAATGTATTTAGCTGACACAATCCAAAACGACTTACTTTTATCATTTAGTTCAGGGCCAGTCTTCCCTATAGCAACGTAGGCATGTGGATGGAAAATACCATCACAAATTCGTCACGAGCAGTGTTTTCAATGTTAATTATGTTTTAACAACATTTTGTCCACATTGTTAGTACATTGTCCTTTCACCTCAAGTCTCAGTTGTGACAATATTTATCCCCAGTGGATTTCCATGAACAGAAACGTGAATCGCTGCTGTCCAAAAATTTCTTGATAACCCCAAAGCAGACCCTGGCTAATGATTCACAGAGCATTTGATCTCTGTCTCATGTTAGTTTGACATGGAGTTCAGGTGAAGGTTGTCGGAAGATAAAGAGTGAGTAAACACACCTCGGCCCAGAGCTGCACGTGGGGGAAATGGCAGAGCCTTATGCACCAATCTGTTTGCTCTCCCATTCATACTGTCAACATCAGCCCATAGCCTGAAGGAAAGAGTGATAGACGGCCTCACGGAAACTAATGTGACAAGAGGGCCTTATGCAAGACTAACATGGCTTGAAAAGGGTTTACCATTTGGGGCACTGTTAGGAGCAATGAGGAGCTAAGCTTTACTTCTTCTAAATAGCCAATAGAATCACATCTCAGAAGTAACAACCCAAGAACAGCTTCCCTGCTAATGTCTGACATTTCACTGGGTCCTCTAGACTGTGTGAGTTAAGTGTAATGGAAGCTAGTGGGTCCAGTACTCCTCTGTGATTGGAACCTGAACCTCACTTGCCGACAATGAAGCGTTAGCAACATGCTCTCATGTTGTCTCTCCTTATTGCCTGTAACCTCCACACTAGAGGTGCAACAGTGTGGTTGGGTCTCTGGTCGGGGCTTTTCAGGTTGAGAAGTATATCTCAGTAGAATGTTATTCATTTGCGTAGCTCCACTGACTTTCTCAGATCTGGAAGAGATTCTAAACCATGTAGGTTATGTTTACACCCCTGCCTATTTACTGCTCAGTTTGTCGGCTAGTTTGTTAGAAGGATTACACTAGTTGAGGAAAAGCTCTTTACTCTGTGTGCACATCCGACTCACATGATGCTTTAATGATTAGACCTTCAACTTTTCTAATTAAGCAGACAGAGTCACCGTATACATACATGTATAATCATTTAGCCCAGGGAATTTGAGAATAGGATCTTTGCAAAAAATGAAATCTTTGCTCATTTTACCAAGTTCTATGTGATAGTAATTTTTAAGGTACTTTAGTTAAAACACAACTCAAACATTTCCATTGTGTTTGTGTTCTGCAAAAGAATTTCAAATCAGCATGGATGGTGTCAGATGCTAAAGAAGTTCTTCTCTTAATGGCCTGGCATCAAATCGAGCTGGTGTCGGCTGGGACGGTCGCTTGCAAAGATCTCCAGTGTGCTCCAGTCTCTCCCTACAAGAGGCAGACCATCAACTGAACAGCCCCACATGTTCACAGCACTTACTGCTCTCTTCTTCTTCAGCTGCGTCATTAAGCATCAGAAATGCAGGGCTTTTGGGTCCAACTTCATGGAGAGCTACATGACCCTTTTTTTTTTGTTTTTTTTTCTGAATTTTAGCTTCAGCGATTTCCATTCAGCAATTTTCACTCCCACCGAATCCTCCTATAGGCAAATCTCCCCGTAATGCCTCCCAGCTGCGAGTCTGTAGCGTGGGCGCCTGAGCTGCAAGGGCCAGATGTGAGAGCGGTGCAGCAGCAGCGGCGCATGGGGCCCAGCCCGGCCCAGCCCAGCCCAGCCCAGGGGGATTAACCACGACTGGCCCTAATCATTTACGCAAGTGCTGGTCAGGAGGGCTGCGGTAATGGCATGATTTGGGCTCCTTTTTAATGCTTGACATCACAGGGTTGCACCAGGGTGCGTGGGTGCCCTGTGCCAGGAGGGAGAGGGAGAGAGTAAGGGAGAGAGAGAGAGAGAGAGAGCAGGCCTGGCACCAGGAGTCTGCTGTGTCATAATTGGTTCAGTGTAACACCTTGCAGCTCAAGCAGAATAATACTGTACAGCCTTGGCAGCCTCTGTTCTATTCCTTAGTTTAGCTAAAATGGAGCACACCGATGGAAGAATGGAGCGATCTGGCCTCCTCTCGGAAGGTGTCCTCCTAGAATTTCTTCTAGTGCTTTTAGTTGAATAATTCAGCCTGTTTTCCAGCATTTATCAGATACTACTTTCTTTTAGCACTCTTCAGGGCCGATTATTCTTTGGTTGTGCATTATGACTTGTGCTTGTGCATTGAGAGTTGTAGATTTGCGGTTTGTGTCAACACTGTAACCTGTTACCGCCCTCTCTCTCTCTCTTGTTTTCATGGAGGGTTTTTCTTAGACAGAAGGTGTGCTCATGAAGCTGTTTGAACATGCCTGCCTGCCTGACTGACCGATTTTCTCAGAAGGAAGTTGAGTGAATGTGTGCACTGTGTGAGCTCCACATGTTACAGCATGTCGCCGGGGTTTCCTCACTGTGTCCTTAATACATTTGTGCATTTCTCTCAATTAGATCACCACTTAAGTTATGTAATCTGATTAGACATTCCATCAAATTTTATAAAGAAAGCAATGTGTAAAATCTAAAAATAGGCTGGTGTATTTAGGCTAATTGGGTTTCTAATAACCAAAGGTGAGACGTCGCACTGGCCAGGGAAGCGGGCTTTGCTTCGCTGGTTAATTGAATATTTCCCCCCCTAATAAAGGGCGAGAGGAGCCTGTCCTGAGTTGACTGCACCCCCCGTGTGGCACGAGACAGACCAGAGGCACTGTGTGCGCGGCGGGAGGCGCTGGCCTGGGGCCAGTTTGTCAGCATAGAGCAGCTTAGCCTCCCCAGATCAAACCCAGGCAGAGCGCGTCCAGAGTCAGGGGCCTTTCGGAAAAACAGCACGACGCGGCGGGCTCGCTGGAATGGAATACCTGTGTGCCGGGCAGCACCTGGAGGGTTCAGAGGGTTTCAGTGCCGCCACACACACGGTCAGGGGTGGAGGCTGTAGTAGGCTCCTCCTGGGCCACTGGGCACCAGCCTAATTCCCTACTGTTGGTTGGTGTGTTGCACCATTTGTGTGTTACCCCAACTGACTGTTGGGTTGCTCAACTAGCACAATGAGGCTGTTCATGCCCGAGGCCGTGAGAAAGACTCAGCGCGTCTTGTATAGGCCGTAGGTCAAGGCACAGGTTGTGACCTACTTTGTTGTACCCCCTCAAAGGCAGCTATACCATGCTAGGACTTGTTTGAAGTTGACTAAGGAGTCTGATGTGTGAAAATGAAATCTTAGCTTAGCATGATCACATGTACTTAACGCTTACTCGTTTGGCCAACATTAGCAGGTCACTAACAAGGCAATGTACTGTAAGTAAATAGAATTTGTCAGTGCGTTCTTCAACAGTGAGGTACAGGAGCACCCTCACCAACATACAGTAATACTGGCCCAACTAGCCTGAGTCTGCATCCCGAAATAACCTGGAGCTAAAGTTGACATTTTCTCAAGAAGACCCTCACAAAAAAAGAAGAGCAGTTTCCCCCTGAAAATAGAGCGCAGATTAAATCCTGAACATAAACAGCAGCCTCTTAGAGGAGGCCAAAGCAGATGACATTCTAGAGAAACATTGTTCCTCAATGGGCCATAATGATATATTTGTCCCACACATCCCAACAAGACTCCTGGATGCCTGGTGGGTCCAGCTCATTTCCATATGTCATCACTCTGTGTCATGTCGAGCAGATTACACAAGGCCACTGTACGCAAACAATGGTAGCATCCCAAAGTTCACTCAGTGGAGAGGACTATACTTACCGTATATATACACAGAAGAGTCTGACCAAAATGGAACGTATTGTGCTAACCCAGTGCCCTATATTTTGCTCTGTTCTGGGGTGTTGTGGTGTGACACACTTTCCAGTAAAACAGCACAATGGACAGAGGGTTATTTTATTTCAGACAGATATTTTAGCATCTTATATGAAAGAGTTTTCACATTCTTGGGGTTTGCTTCTCAAGCAACAGTGTCTAGAACTGTTCTAACATGTTTGGCAGGGGCTCTCAAGTTTTCTGTAATACAAAATATACATACTGTATAAAGTATATAAAATCATACATAAATTTGCTGTTCCCCTGCAACTGGAGATTTTTTGACACGGCAACATGAACAATATTTGAATCTAAACCCCAGTGCCCAAGGTGGTGTGTGAGTCAGAGGTCATTGCTAGGGTCTTTTCCAGGGTTGTTTTCTCGATTGCCGTGCGAGGGGTCAGGAGCTGCAGGTGGCGAGTGGTTCCCACAGGCCCACTCCGAGCTCCGAGGAAGAAGGGAAGCGGAAGTGTGCTGCTATCTGCTCCATCAGGGCTTTGTCACCTTCCGTCATGTGTTTGGATGTGGTGGAGAGGGCTCCTATTTGTGCTCTGTCAGAGTCAGCACACAGGATGGCTTGCAAGGAACCACTCGCGCTCAGTTTCCGTAAACGAGGCACAAAGAAGGTTGTTTTTTTTCCTACCTCTCTCTTGCTTCCATTTTTTTTTCAAGTGTGGCCAGCAACACATTGAACAAACTGGCAGATCATGAGCACTGTAATTAATAGATTATTTCTTGGCATGGTGGGCTTCTGTTAGAATTCCTAGAACCTTTCTAGAGATTGTCGTTTAAATTTGCTCTTTTCATACCCCTCCTCTCTCTCTTTGAACTTCCTAAAACTGAATTTGGCACAGCACAGCCATAATGTCAGCCACTGTACAAGTCAGGACTTGACCACTTTTAAAAATCTTGTCTTGTCAAAACACATTTACAGAAGCAATTGATCTGCTTTCTTGAGTTAGACATCAGTGTGAAATGAAAGAGATGTCGGTCATTAGGCTAGCCAAGTAGCCACTGCTAGCCTTAGCTAAAGCACACCTCACCCCGTGTTAATCAGAGTGGAACAGATGCATGCCTTTATGTGTGGAGCTAATTGAGGAGGACTGGCTCCCTGCATCTGGCAGTGGGGGACTTCGGCTGGGGTTGCTCTGCCACGAGGCCGGCCGGCGCAGGCGGAGGCCAGGGTTGTTGGGTTCACTCGGAGGAGAACACGAGGTTATTAGGTGAATTTGGAGAGGTTTTTCATCTCGGCTGGTGCCGACAGTGACTAGTCAGCCCCCGAGGGGACCGTGCGGGGATTCTCCCATCACAGCCAAAGTCACCAGCCTGAAATTGCATTCCCAGTCTGGACCTCAGAAGGGGCTTGTTCAGATGCATTTAGTTGTGGATCGGCCAACAGATGAAAATGCAACAGTAATATCCGGCTCCTTTTGGGAGGTCACTGTGTGTCCTTTGAGCCACGTTTGAAAAGCCCACTGTGGATTTGAAGGGGTTCAGCACTCCAGTAGCTTTTCCGTGTCACTTGAAGGAAAAAAGTGCTACACATAAAATATTACAGCCATTGGACGTAAATAGAACTAAATAGATTAAGGTTGATACTGTGTTTATATCTAGTTGTTTACGGATGTTGGCATTGTTTGCAGTTCATGGAAGTCTGTGGGAAGTATATTTAGTTGATGTTTATTCTTGGAGCACCCCTCTGCCCTACCTGTCCTTGTAATGGTTCCTGATTATCTCTCCGACTTCCTGTGCTTGTGTTCATGCGTATCCTCTGCATAGCTGAAGTCAACGCCTTTTCCTTCTCATCAGTCAAACGGGCAGGCAAACGTCGACTTTTTCGGTTTCACAGAAACTGGCAGTCATGCTGTAATGGTGGCACCTTGTACACCACAGAATCACAAGACGAGGCCGTGTCAGAGAGGGCGAGTGACTTCCTGTTGGGGGGGAGATGAAAACACAAAGTGTTGGGCTCATCAGTTTCACTAGAGAAACAGTAGCTTTCACAGTTCCCTCCTTATCCTCTGGGCTTGGACTCTGGCTGGAGCCGGTCTGAAATCCTCACTGTGCAGCAGAAAAGAAGAAGAAAAAGGAAAAAAAAAAAAAACAGAATGTAATGGGGGTAGACAGACTCATGTGTTTCTAACCCCAGCAGCTGTCTCTTGAGTGTCTTTTTCTTTTTTTTGTAACTTTCTACATTTTGGCAGTAATCCCCCCTGTACCGTTGCTGGCGGTCAGAGGTCACTGTTTAACCCCTTGCAGCCTTGCACAATGGCTCGCTGTGTGCCGTTCACACACCGCACACGTTGTTTTCTTTTTCGTCCCGAGCGTCAGTTGTTTGCTTTCCACAGGGGGTTCGAAGAAACGCTTGGAAACAATATTTATGGGACATCACTCGGCTTGTTTGTTTTGAAGTGCTGATCCCTCTCCGTCTGGGTCGGACCGGACACTGGGATCCTCCCTGGGCCCGCTGGGAGGGGAAAAGTGAGCTGCTGGACACGGGGCAGAAAAACAGCAGACGGCAGCAAAGAACTAGCCTTAAGACCGCATTGTTTGTTCTTTTGTTTGTTTGTTCGTCTTTTCAGTCTGACCTGCGTTGTTGTTGTTTAGGCATGTTATCTTGGCTTTATTGATCCTAGTTGATTTTCAGTTTTTAGCCTGTGTGTGTGTGTGCATACTGATAGGGCAAGTATGTTACATCCAGGCGATCAATAGAAAAAGCAGTGCTTGGTAGATCGCCCATTCCTACTGGTCCAGGTCAGGCTTCTCTTCTCGCGGACAGATATGTGTGGTTCATATGCTGGGCCGTGTGACACGGGTTACACATAGCCATGTTTGTTTTTGTTTGCTGTAGGGCAGGCCTCGTCTGCACAACCTTTTATCCAGTGAGCACTCCAAAAGTGTCAACCCTCACCGGCTCAGCTTCACTCTGTTCCAAAGGCCAAGGCAGAGCCACTCATGTGCACCTCCCAGGCAAACACAGGCAGGAAATAGTCCCGCTTTTGACGGCTCCGCCATTTGGCAGGGCTTGGAGAGGGTTCAATAATAATGCCATAACAATAAGGAATAAGAGAGACACCAGCAGGAATATCAAAGCATGAAATAGCTGCTTCCATAATACCTGAAGAAAGTATAAGAGAAACACCATCAGGAATATCAAAGCATGAAATAGCTGCTATAGCTGCTTCCGTAATGCCTTAAGGAATAAGAGAGACACCAGCAGGAATATCAAAGCATGAAATAGCTGCTTCCATAATACCTAAAGAAAGTGTAAGAGAAACACCATCAGAAATACAGTATCAAACCATGAAATAGCTGCTATAGCTGCTTCCTTAATGCCTTAATAAGGAATAAGAGAGACACCATCAGGAATACCAAACCATGAAATAGCTGCTTCCATAATAATTAATAAGGAATAAGAGAAACACCATCAGGAACACCAAACCATGAAATAGCTGCTTCTATTGCCAAATGATTACCCTGTGGATCCTTATTTACAGCCTTGTGTTGTCACTGAAGCCTTTCATCTAATGAAGCATCTTTATGTCTTCCTGTTTGTGTGTGTGTTTGTGCGTGTGTGTGTGTGTGTGTGTGTGTGTGTGTGTGTGCACGCAGCATGGGTGGGCTCCCTCTCCATGGGAATGATCTTCTTCTGCTCGCCCATTGTCAGCGTGGTCACAGACATGCTGGGCTGCAGGATCACAGCCATAGGGGGCGCAGCGGTGGGCCTGGTGGGACTGCTGGCCAGCTCCTTCGTCAAGTAAGTGGCCTCCTATCCCATCCCTCACCACCAGCCCTGCTAGATGGATACAGTGGAGGCTCTTCCTGGGCATCGCCCTGGGCTTACACACTGCACTCAGTTCAGTCAAGTCGCACCAAAAATACATTGAAAAGACTGGTCCATTTTTTGAGAATGTTTGCTGTGCTGCCATGTCTGGTTTTGCCCGTTCCATTAACTATCGTGGAATCTTGTTATGGCGGATGCGGCTTTAATGGAACACATGTAGTGTATCCTCCCTGTCACTCACTTTTTCAGGTGAACATTCTAGAAACTCATCCATGGCTATTATTACTATTAGAGTTACTACTATTAGAGTGAAATGTTTCAAAATCTCCCCATCTGGCGACAACATTTGGTTAGTCGTTCACCAAAATGATGTGGATGGTTGCTGTGAAATCCTCAGATTGCCAAGTGTGTACTAGCTCAGACTTTTCAGTGTGTTCTGACGCCGCACACCGTGTAAGAGAACCGATAGAGAGAGGACGACTGAGCCACCCGCCAATTCATTTAGCACAACTAGAGTGCAGCATCAAGCTTCACACACAGCCACAAACCACAGCCATTAAAAGTAATCAGAGGCGAGAGACAGTCCTCCCACAGTTCACTTGCACTGCTTAACCCGTCACTCTCAGAGAAGGTTGGTTTTCCCCAGGCAATATGGTCTCTTCTGTCCTCGATGTGTGTGCGCTCTGGTCACGCCGGCTCTCTGGACTTCTCCTCCTATTGGGACCTAACAGCTCAGCTCACTTGGTTAGAAGCCACAGCTTGTGGCTCACCCCAGAGTGCACAAGCATAAATGTTAATGTTTCTCGCACACACAACAACCAACACCAGGCCTGCGTGCGGTCTGGCTTCTTCCCTCGTCATGAGATTAGTCTCATTTGTCAGGGCCATTTCACCGCCGCCAAAGTCCCACCAGCTGTCATCACACTAAAGCCAGCACAGACAGTCAGGCAAGCTTAGCACGTTTAGCAGGTAATATGGGAATAGTGGGACCATACAGGAAATGCTCATGTCCTACCAGTTATGACAAGCCATTCCCACTCACTTCCTGAAACACATGTTCACACATTGACACATTTATATACCTAACCAAAGCACACATGTACCTCACCAAAGCACACCTGTACGTCATCAAAGCACACATATACCTCAATACCTCACCAAAGCACACATGTGCCTCACCAAAGCACACATATACCTCACTAAAGCACACATGTACCTCACCAAAGCACACATATACCAAAGCACACATGTACCTCACAAAGGACACATATTCCTCACCAAAGCGATGCTGCCTGTTCTCCTGCAGGTCCCTCGGCCCTATGTACTTCACCTACGGCATCGTGTTCGCCTGCGGCTGCTCGTTCGCCTACCAGCCCAGCCTGGTGATCCTGGGCCACTACTTCAAGAAGCGCCTGGGCCTGGTCAACGGCATCGTGACGGCGGGCAGCAGCCTCTTCACCATCCTGCTGCCCTTCCTGCTCAAGTGGCTGCTTGAGAGGGTGGGCCTGCAGACCACGCTGCGCCTGCTCAGCATCTTCATGTTCGTGCTCCTGCTGGCCGGCTTCACCTACCGGCCCCTGCTGCCGCCCACCCCCAGCACCAAGACGGGCATCAGCAAGGTCTTCAACGTCAACATCTGGAAGTCCCTGGGCTACCGCATCTGGGCCTTCGGGATCCCCGCCGCCCTCTACGGCTACTTTGTGCCTTATGTTCACCTGGTAAGAGTGTGTGTGTGTGTGTGTGTGTGTGTGTCGATGTTACAGATGGCCCTAAGCTTTCCCTTTTGGAATCCCTGCGGCAATCCATCTATACTTTATGCCTTGCTTTCACTTGTTAAGTGTGTGTTTGGGTGTGTGTGTGTTTGTGGGAGTGCATAAGTGTGTGCATGTGTGAATTTGTCTCCATTCCCTCTAGTATTACATGGATAAAAAACACACGGTGAGTTTACACAGATGGGAGAGAGCGTGTCTGTCGGGTCTGCAGCACAGAGCTCCACTGTGTGACAGGTTGTGTGGAGAGACAGGAGAGCAGGATTGATTTCGCTTGTTTTGATCCATCCCAGCATTTCTCAATAGGCCATTTCTCATCAGGTCTAGAATTTCGGCCTGACCCCGGGTCAGTGAAAAACACCTCCTTGTTTTTCCCTGCTTTGGGGTCTACCTGAAGGACTGGTCCTGGCGTGTGAAAGGCGAGGCTGGTGCCGCTCATGATATTCATGGAGCCTAGAGTGTAGCAGGGCGGGGAGAGGCGGGAGAAAAACAGTCCGGCGCTGATGTTTTGGAGCCAAGATTTTCTGGCGTACCGCGACGCAGGAAAGAGAGCAGACCGCAGCGGCGACCGAGGAGGAGACCAGCGACCTCGGTCGCCACAGCACGTAGCCTAGCGGTGTTTCACACGTGTGGTGGGAACCCCACGACAGAGGAAGCCACCTCCGCCGCCACAGGGCCTCTGCCGGCAGAGTGAGTGACGAACGGAGAGGCTCGCACTGAAGCGGGCGACCTTCAGACTCGTGAAATTACGGCTTGTTTTTTCCTCTCGCCTCCTGCCTACCTCAGCACTAAGGCTCGGCACACACTGAGCAAAGTCAGCCCCGTGGCTGGTGTGGTGCACATTACTCACACGGACTCCATCATGTGCTCGTGTTGATCAACCCCTGACCCAAACCCTTTGATGGGTTTAACTTATCAGGAATTGACACACTAATTGACACATCAGGAATTTTGCTTTCAATTGAATGAAATTGTAAAGACATAAAGAAAGGTCTGTACCAGACTGTTACAATTACAGCCGTAGGATTGCATCATTGCACTTAAGTTGGCCTTACTGGTTATCAGAGTGTGTGAGACTGTGATTAAATCTGTGTAACTATAAATAGTTTTTCTAGGAAGTCAGAGAGGCAGTATCACAGAAAGGCCCTCTCACACCAGGCCAACAAGCCACAGGTCCCCCTTTCCTAAACTGGGTAAATTAAAGACATTTATGAAGGTAACAATATTCACGTTGGTTCTTGAATTACAACAATATTGGGAGCAATGTAAGCATACTGTATAGTGGCATTGCAACCTAAGGCGTGATAAATGGTGGGACAGTTAGTCTTAAGACCACTACCTAAGTGTGGTGTGCAAACCAGCCTCTTTGGCTCAAGTGAGCAGTCAGTGGGTTACCAGGGCATGGTGCAGTGGCATGGGATTGGATTGGCCCAATGTGTACTGGACTGGAGGATTGGGGACCAGCCATTATAAAGCTGCCCTGTTTTCTTTTGCTCCCCCCTTCATCTTCTCTTCTCTTCTCTTCTCTTCTCTTCTCTTCTCTTCTCTTCTCTTCTCTTCTCTTCTCTTCTCTTCTCTT
>JASCQY010000048.1:2308721-2322807 GCA_030264315.1 Sardinella tawilis
TCTCTTCTCTTCTCTTCTCTTCTCTTCTCTTCTCTTCTCTTCTCTTCTCTTCTCTTCTCTTCTCTTCTCTTCTCTTCGTTCCTCTCCTCTCTTCTCGTCTCCTCTTTTTATTGTTGAGTTATGTAGATTGCTTCAGATCTGCTTTAGATCGAGTTCTCTGCATTCAGTGCAGTCAGGACTACTTGTTGTCCTTGTGCATATCCCTGTCCCATACGCATCAAAACCGGACATTCTCCGTCACTCACACGACCGCAATTCTCTGCTCCAGTTGACGTGACCCTCTGCACACGAGCTGCTCTGTTGACGTAAAGAACATAAACACGGCCATGGAGCTCTGACCTGTGGGTTGGCCCACTCTCGTTGCAGTCAGCTCCAAGGCAAATAAACACCTGGCCTATTATTCCAGTATTCCGTAGCATTCACGTGAGGCCAACACCACTTTACTCCCATTGCGTCGGGATGAGCCATCCACTTCTGAGGGAAGACAGATGGCGGCCCGCTGTGTGGCTCAAGATGTCCCTGTTTATTTGGACACGGCGACCCTGTTATTGAAGGGATGGACCGGCCCCCAGCGGGCCGTCTCTCTCTGGAGAGTGCAAACGGCTCTCTGGGCTGGGCTGGTCAGACAAGGACACAGCACTGAGCTCAGGGCCACTGAGCTGTCAGAGCTACTCAGCAGCGTTGAGCTGAGGGGGACCAGAGAGATGTCATATGGGGCCACATGGGGAAGACTGCAGAGAGCTGGACTGCTAGTACACTGCTGTTGGGCTAGTAGACTGCTCCCTTATCTTGAGCCAAGCTCATCCTATCAGTTCAAGTTTGCAAAGGGTAAAAGTCCAGGAAGATCCATCCCTTGATGGCTCTCTCCCTCTTCCTTTCTCACCCTCTCTCTCACTTTGTCTCTCTCTCTCTCTCTCTCTCTGTCTCCCTCTCTCTCTCTTCTGTTGGTATGGAGTAGATTGCAAGAGGTTTGGGAGTGTCTGACAAATGTCTCAAATGAACCCTTGTGTACATGGCAGTCAGAGCACACTGTGAAAGAGCTCATTTTTTATAAGGATTTTTTGAGCTTGCTAAAGACCTCCGGTTGCACAGTTACTGGATCTGAATTGGACAAGTGAGCTCTTGAATTGTTATGTTGAAACTCCTCACGTTCACTGCCCTAAACAACCTGTAGAACATTTGCTGGAACCCACCCAGATGAAGCTTGAATTGTTTCTGCTGACTCATGGTCACATCTCAAAAACACATCGGTCTGTTTTTTTCTCTCCCTCTTGTGTACCCCCCACTGTTCCTCCCCGTGAGCCATACTAATTCCGACTCTCTTGCGACATTCCCCGCTATACGGTGCACTGGCCCCGCGGCCGTATTTATAGACCATCGGCCCTTAATAAACCACCACAGCGGGTGATTGCAGTTAAGCTGCTTTTGCCAGCCACGGCCACGCTAAATGAACGTGAGTGTGAGGTGAGAAGTTGAAAGGCGCTCCCTCTCTCTCTCTCTCTCTCTCTCTCTCTCTCACTCCCTTCCATCAGTTTAGTTTATCTTAGTGCCCCTTTCTGATGGGCCTGTGCTGCGTCCATTACTGGGACCGTTCCAGTTCTCGCGTGTCACAGGCCTGTGGGAGACGTCCCAGCTGTTTACCCCCGACCATCCCAGAGTGCCGCGTGTTTGTGTGGGAGGGATGTTCTGGAGCTGTTGCAAGCGCTCCGGTAGCACCTAGAAATGCAAACACAGCGGAGCGGAGCGGAGGCCTTGATGGCAGAGCAGCCATGAGGCGTGCCACGTGACGGTCCGCACGATCCCACGCAGGTGAGCTTGCAGTCAACAAGTCCCGTGCCAAGGATTATTTAATACTTATCAGTGCCCGGGGTGGACAGCACTGCCAGCCATCAGTCTGCTAGTGGTTTGCTTGGGATCGTCTTTGACACGATGGCTCTGAACTCTGTGTCTGAGTTCAAGTGGCTTTGGGGACGTGACCGCCAAAGTCAAGTTTGGTCAACGGACATGCACCGTTGACTTTTGTTTGTCCTTCCCACAAGGTGGCCAGGATGGTGTCTGACTAGACTGCGAGGAGATGCCGACCGGCACGCTGATGCACTCCCATGTGGGATGGAGAGGATTAATGTGGATTATTATGGATGGTGGATGCCTGCTTGAACTGGCCAAAGGTGGAATGGGTCAAAGGCTCGAGGGGGGGAGTTGAGCACTGTTGCTAAATAATGTCAAACCAAATTCTCAACGTTAAAAACACTGAGTGGTTGACGCATGTAATGGATTGGATGGATTTAAGATAAGCAGGCGTATTGGAGCGACTTGAGCAAGAGCACCATGTTGTTGTTGTTGTTGCCAGCACAGAAGTGAAATCCTTCTCCGCCGTCTTTATCAGGCCCCAGGTCTTGCTGAGCCAAGGTCTGCCTGCACTATCTCCTCTCCTGCACCAGCACCGGAGCGCAGTGGCAAAGTTCAGACCTTTTAGTTCTTCAACGCCCTTCTGATAATATGTTCAGCCAGGAATTTTAGCTGACTAATGGATAGGCTACGGTCGTATGACACAGAGTCCACCCGGCACCCTCTGCTGAACAGACTTCACTTGCATGCTAACTGACTAGTAATTGACTGGCAAAAGATAAGGACTGTGAAATATATTGCTTTAGTAATATAAGTTAGTGGAATTAAATGATCGTTCTGTCTCACTGTGCTTTGAGGCCAGCACAGCACAGCCCCTTCATTGGCTAGAAAATGATAAACAGATTAAGCCTAATGTTCCACCTGACCTGCAATATGCTCGTAGGCGTCCTGCAATTAAATGATTGGAAATTCAGTGAACTATTACGTGTGCGCAGAGTTAATGTCATTAAGGCCTCAAACTACATTTGATCAGTCGGGCCTTGTCTGACGGTGCAGCTCAGTCTGGTGCATCCAGATTCCCACCAGACGCCCTTTTTATTGGCCATGATTTGATTGGCCTCTCCTACTGGATCTGCACACATGTGCTCTGCTCTAAGAAGAGGCTTCCTAAATCCACTTCCAAGAGGTTTCCTAAACCCACTTCCTAAGATTTGGAACCTTCCCAACCTTCCCAACACACATACATACACACACACACAGACAGACTTGTGCCCTTTGACCTTTCCTGCCGTTAACATCCTGGGGTACCAGTTTGCGATGCTCACCCAGCCCATTAGGGGCTGGTTTGTATTTTCCACTCATCAGTGGCAGCTGAGCTGGCTGGCTGGGCCCATCTGGTGTTTTGTGTGGGCTGCCTGTCTGTCTGTGTGCGTGTGTGTCTGTCTGTCTGTCTGTGTGTGTGTGTGTGCGTCTGTGTGTGTCTGTCTTTCTGTGTGTGTGTGTGTGTGTGTGTGTCGGGCCCCTGGGGAGGAGCAGCTCAGGCTTGTTTGGTGTGGTGCTCTGACGAAGCCCAGTTAATGGAGCACAGCGCAAGCGTAAGCCCAGGGGTCGCTAATGGAGACTGTGGCGTTGCATAACCCTGCGTCAATCATCCACAGAGCTGCTTGCGCCTCTGTGTGTCTCTGTGTGTGTGTGTGTGTGTGTGTGTGTGTGTGTGTGCTTGGTGCATGATGTGTGTGGGTGGGTCGGCGCACGTTGTCGATTGGATGTGCATTTTTTTTTGTTTGTGGAACAGAAGCACTTGAGCTCAAATGGTTGGCCTGTTTGAGGGTTGCTTGGAGAAGTGCAACCCTGTTAAGGCAGTGGCGCCGGGTTTCCAGAACACTGTGGACACATCTCCTGCTCATCTTCATCTCTCCCTTTGACCTTAATGCTGCTGCTGCTGCTGTTGCTCTTCCTCCTCCTCCTCCTCCTCCTCCTCACAATCCGAGTGCATCGGGCCGTGCCGTGCTCTGAGTGGCTGGCGGGAGCTGGAGATGCCGGGGCTGCTGTGGAATAGAGGCTCTTTGAGCATCGGAGCAGGAAGGCCCGCTGAGTGAGTCCCCGGGGACGGAGGCCTGGCACGGCTCCAGCTTACAGAGGGGGCTGCTCCGCCGCCGGAGCCCACAGATTGGTGCTCCGCTCTGGGGTGGTGGACTCCCGATGCAACGGCCCCCCGAAAAACCAACCCGGGCCATCTGGGCTCCATTTCTCTCCTTTTTTGCTTCTCTCTCTCTCTCGTTCCTTCTCTTGCTTCTTTTTCTCCCTCTCTTTCTCCTCCTCCTCTGTGATTGGGCCTTACAAATGGATTCTCCAATGGAAAAGGAGCACAATTGGGAAAGGGGGTAGTGGAATGCAGCTGTGGGGTGTGGGGTGCGAGCGAGTAGTAAATATGAATTATGGACACAGGGCCAGCAGTGTAGGGTAACGGGGCTCCCCCCCTACCCCCACGGCCCTCCGACTGGCCAGAAAGAGGGGGTGCCGCAGCACATACAGCAGCCAGCAGCCCATGAAAGTCATCTGTGTAAAACGGAACAGGATGTGAGGGCCCCCCCCCCTTTCCAGAAGGCCCCTCTTTGCTTAGATATGCTGTGGCAACACATGCAACCCGACCCCATGTTCACCAGCCGCAGCACACAGCCCACAGACTCGCAAGAATCCTCAAACAACATTCTTACTTTCACTTCCTACAGTTGAGATCAGTCTCAAGGAAGTAATAGATCAAATGTTTGCATCCATGGGAGCTTTGCCAACTGTTTGACACCGTCATGTCCAGAGATGGTTTTATTTACTTGTGCGAATATTTGGCCATTCATTTGAAATAAAATATTTAGATAGAAGCCTCGACTCTTGGCAAACCCAGACTGTCTGTACAGAGATGAGTTTACAGTACTTGTGTGCTAGCTAGCCTAGACTCTTGAGAAGGTCTGTCTGTCTGTGCTGTAGGGGTATGGACAGATGTGGACACTGTGTACTGTCTGCATGTGTGTATGGGTTTGCATTTTGCTTTACTCGAACTATCTTGTTTCTTCTTCCGTCTCTAGATGAAACACGTGGAAGAGCGGTTCGGGCCTGAAGCCAACAAGGAAGTCCTGCTCATGTGCATCGGCTTCACGTCCGCCGTGGGCCGTCTCATTTTTGGCAGGGTGGCCGACTACGTTCCGGGGGTCAACAAGGTGTATCTGCAGGTACTGATCCACTCACTCCCCTCTCCGATTCCTCCAGGTGACAGACAGTCGAAAAGTGGAAGCTGAAACCACTACATGTACAAACTGGTGCTGCTCCTACATTAAGAGCACGTAGACCTTTGTTGACAGTCCAGTGCTGTTAGATTTTGACAGACTGAAAGGAAAGTGGATGTGTTTGTAAAGATGTATTATGCCAGCATAATGCACTGCTAGTTATTTATTTTCTTTTATTTTTCTTTTGCTGTGGCACAAATATTTGGCCATTCATTTGAAATAAAATGTTTAGATAAAAAAAAGCCATTTTAGATTAAAAAAAAAGTCTGCTAAATGCATAAATGTATGTAAACGTAAATGTAAACATGACCTGCCATCCTGCGCCTCCTGTCCCACTGTAGGTGGTGTCATTCCTGGTGATCGGCCTGATGTCCATGATGATCCCGCTGTGCAACATCTTTGGCGGCCTGATCGCCGTGTGCCTGCTCATGGGCCTGTTTGACGGCTGCTTCATCTGCATCATGGCCCCCATCGCCTTTGAGCTGGTGGGCGCGCAGGACGTGTCCCAGGCCATCGGCTTCCTCCTGGGCATGATGTCCGTGCCCATGACCGTCGGGCCCCCCATCGCAGGTACGCTAGGCTAGCTAACTTTAGCTCAGCTAGCTAAGAATGTCGGAGTGCTAGGAAGGAAACCACTGACTGATCTTTAGTGTGTTAATAGCTTAGTATTAGTATTAATAGCTAGGCTAGCTTTAGCTTAGCTAAGGATATAGGAGCACTAGGAAACCTCTGACTGATCTTTTAGTGAGTATTCCTTGCTTCAAAAATGACACCGAGTTCATACTTAGAGCAGCTGACTGCATGTGAGGTGACTTTAAAGACCGAAATAAGAGGTATGGATATTCTCTGGAATGGAAGCATGAAAATATGACTACAGGGCCTGTGTGTCGCATTGCTGTTGCTTGGGAGGTGAGAGCTCCTGTTGTCACAGCGCCCTCTGCTGGCTGTCTCCTGACAGTGAACCTCAGGGCAACCGAGGGGACAGGTTACCAAGGCCAGTTTGATGATCCCAGTGCCAGGTCATGTAGACGCATGTTGCAGAACATGCCAAGTTCATATGCGGTTCAGCGTCCTAGTGAAGAGCAGTAAAGCCCGCAGCCTAATGACTAATCTACATGTAGTTTCCTGCGAGTCATTGTTTGTGTTGACACTATTCCACCTCACAGTGCGCCGCGCAACACCAGCTGTCTCGCTCTTTGGCTTGTAATGCAAATAGACACAATTGTAAGTGTGGCTATAAATGCCCTGCGTATGCTAGCAGCGGAATGTGAATGCACAGGCAGCCATTCTTCCTGCAGGCGCTAGCTTAATTAGGCTAACATGGTGCCTATGTCACAGAGGCATGGCAGAGCAGAAGAGAGAGGATGGGGCAGGTCATGAGGAAACTGTTAACACCGTCCTGCTGGACAAGGGGGGCATGTTTCCTCACCGGAATTCCCGAGAGAGGAATTTAATATAGGTAGAGCAGTAAATCACTGACAGGGATAAACAAGTGATGGAGACTATCTGTCTGAATAGCAGTACACACAAGGCCTGTGTGTGTGTGTGTGTGTGCGTGCGTGTGTGTGCGTGTCAGTCAGTCAGTCAGTCTGGGGATGTTTATGCTTCCTGATAATGCTTTGAACTCACCGTCAGTCTCTCCTGTTGTCCCTCTGACAGGTTACCTGAGGGACCGTCTGCTGAGCTACGACGTGGCGTTCTACCTGGCGGGCATCCCGCCCATCATCGGCGGCGCCATGCTGTGCACCATCCCGTGGGTGGAGCGCCGGCGCAAGGCGCGAGAAGCCAAGGAGGCCAAGAACTCGGAGAAGATGCTGGAACACACGCGGGGCAGCAACGGAGGCCATGGGGACGTCAAGAGCGCCGAGCCCGAGTCTGTCATCTAATCCATGTCAGTGCTTGGCCAAGAATTCACACGCACGTATACACACACACACTGACTTAAGTCTGCATATAATAGATACAGTATATATGAAGAAATATATATATACATATTGACATGGGGCATTCTGAGGAATGAAAGGCTGTATGGTTTTGTGTAGTGCCAAGCATGAGTGAGATTTGTGTTTACCAGTGTATGCCTACTCAGAGTATTTGGAAATTTGAGGGAGGAGGGAAAGTCTTGAAGCACCAAAACATATCAACGCCGAAGTGTGCATTGTCAACAGTATGAATGTGATCTTTGCGAGCTATGCATAGGATCCTGGTTTTCCATCAATCTTCCAGCTGCAGAGTGACCTTAAGATAGGAAGGTGGAAATGAGGAAAACTTGAATATTTTTTACAAGGGAAAAAAAATACATTCTTTACCAAGGTGCTTTTTAAAAGTTTATCAAGCGCTTATCTGACCATGGGAATGGCACGTCCTTGGCTGACAAGCATTGGCCTTCGAGTTGTTTGAGGTAGAAAACGCTTTAACTGGCACGAGCCACGCTGTAGTGTCTATATTTAATGATTTGTAGTTTTCCGTCATTTTTATGAAAAAAAAGTGCATGCGTAGTTTTTTTTTTTTTTTTGCTTTGTTTTGTTTTTTTAAAAAAAGCTTTAAAAATTGACAAAAATGTAGCCAAAGAAATTGACAAGGTAATTATCTACACTTATATAAATATATATGTAATTGTAATGTTTTTTTTTGTTTTTTTATCTTATGACAAAATATTCATGCAAGTTTATTCTGTTTTGGCAATGGACTCTATTGTATGAATAGCCATGACACAAAGAAAGAGGAGGAAGGAGTAGCCTAGTATTGTTTTCTTAAGGAGCAGGAATGAATGAATGAATGAATGAATTAATGCTGCGATGGCCCCCGCCCATGTGAATGTATTGGGAGTTGATATTAGACAGACGGTGTCACTTCAGAGAAGTGTTTTTATTAGTCCGAGATGGTGTGAGGGGCGTCTCTTAAGAGTTCTGTGCCACTTTGAAGCACAATTATAGGCGACACATGCAACATGCCTCCAGAGATTTCTCTCTCCCACCCAAAGCTGAAGCGTGTGGCGCACACACGAGCTGGGCCAAATGAGCGTGTAGTTGCACATAGGATGGATGTCTTAAAGGCTGGAGGGGGAGCGCTAGCTTTAGCGCTAGCCTCCGCGTACACTAGCAGTGCTGTTTGGATTGACTTGACATGCTTGATTCCTACTGCACCTTTGGGTGCAGCAGAACACCAAATATTGTCCCCATCGTTATGTGTTGATTGACAAATTGTATTTCCTGACCATATGCAACATGTACGCCAAAATGTTAGGAAATCATTTCAGGAAGTTAACAAATGTGTTTAATTGTTTTCTCCATTTGTAGTTTTCTCCAGCTTCCTTCCTTTTTTGTGATTCTAAAAAGAGTAGTTTCTTTAGATTGAAGCAAAATATTATCAAAAATGTATTTTTGCCATGATGTATTAACACTCGCTATAGCCATATACACAGACAATGGATCAAGTTCAACAGATCCTTGCAGTCACTCTTGATGATATATCACACCCGCTGCAGCTCGGCACCAAAGGCTGGGTTCACATGACAAAATGTTCAATGAAATATTTACATCACCGGTGCACATTAGAGATATTTAAGTCTGTTTTTATGTATATGCAAAAGACCTGTTTATCACTTTGTGTCATAATCTTGTTCGGCCTTTTCCCCATGGATGATTCTTTATGCCTAGGAATACTACATACAGAATGTAGAGGAAAGGAGTGTTGTGCTTGCTAACACTAGACACAGTATATGCAAAGTCACTAGAATTTCAGACAGTATATTTTATTTGATCAAAAGCACATCTAGGAAATGTATTCCAGAAAAGAATAACAGATATCAGTGATCAGTGCCACCATGATTGATGTATACTCATTCTGCTAGGGTACCTTATACAGGAATTACACACTTCACACTCATTTGAAAATAACTTTGTTCTAAAAGAAGAACTATTGACAAATTCAAATACTGGTTTGATATTAATTCAGGACAGATTTCTAATACAATCTACCTCAATTGATGTGATTTTTCTTACTTCATAAGGGATGTGTTGTGTCACACCTGGTGTATGTAATCCTTGAGGCATTGAGTTTGAATGGTTGACCACTGAAGGTGTTCTCCTGCAACTGTCCTGTTCATTCAGACTAACACGCTCTCACTTCTTAAAGGACCTCCTCTTAGTGCTTTTCTTCCTCAGCAGTCGGAACATGTGTTTGATGTAGTCCAGATATGATGTGAGTGTTAGCCAACTACAAAGTACCAATGTCTGTCAAAAGTTCTGTCATTTCTCCACCCTGGCGCCACTGTGTTTGAACCCAAGTTCCACTGAACTGCATCATCCCGTTTTCATATTGTGTGGTTCTGACAACATTTCAAAATATTTCACATACATTGTCATGTTCAGAATGTGAATTATTGTGTCATACACATTTGTTTAGCTAGTGCTGAAACGGAAATGAATTTATATTTTTTTGGTTCTTGTTGTTCTTGTGTTGTGTGATTGAAATCAAAATGCACATTCTTTTCCTACATACACTTTTTTCAGCTTTCGAAAGTATTAGAAATTAATTTTGAATATTTATGCAATATATAAATCGACACCACAGAGTACCTTATCCATTTGATTATAATATTTAGTTTGAAGCTTTTTAGGGAAGTGGATGAGAGCCTGAGTATATTTATTGGTGATCTCAAGTCCAGAAGTGATCCACCTGGAATAAGAGGACTTAAGTAGCCTGCTGTACCTTGAGTTCGTGTGGCTGTGACAGCTCAGATTCTGGTCAAAGTCCAAAATATCAGTATGACTCTGAACTGTGTGCAGGTGTGAACATTTGTTTAGTGTGGATAGTTATCACTGATAAATCAAATACACCAGCTTACCTAAGGCATTTTAGGCCCTTCTTTGAGTGGTCCCAGAGATACTACAGGAAAACAATACAAATGATTGAAAACACTGAAATTGTAAAATATGTCAAGAAATGTCAGTATTTTTTCCCTGCGTTCTGACACCCTATTCTGTGTGATGTGTATCATTTGATCTGTTTACAATGTTCCTTGAATATCACTAATGCAAAATGTTTTGCCATGAGTTTTGTCCTTCTCAAAAAAGTGCATGATTTGTTTTAATTTGACTGGAAACCATTCTACAATACAAATAAATCATATTATATATGTGTGAACATATATATGATATATTTTTCATTTTATCTTGTCATTTCTTTGAATGTTTTTGTTCAGTTAGAACACAGCTATTTATTAAGCATATTGCTATAGCCCACATCATATGTAAACAGTCAAGGTAGTACTGGTAATTAAACGGAATAGTATGTACGTGTGTGGCCAAAACTGGTACTGCAATCACGATTAAAATACTACAGACCATAATCCTCTCCTCCTCCCAGACAAGATTTTGCCAGCAAGGGATCCATTTCCCAAAAGCATAGTTGCTAACTATGTAGGTTACTATGTTAGTTGCAATGCAGTTTGGTCATAAGTTGCAATGATAATGCCTCCTGCTCACGTCAGGTGACTGTATGCTGTAGATGTTACTAATGATAACACAATAGCTACTCGCAAATAGCTTGTTTGGACGCATAGACAGTAAAGTTTGGATGGAGTTCAATATGTAACACCTGCCAGTCACATGACCGCTCTGGAGATTTCATATCAATCAAATCATTCAATTTATTGTAGGCAATATGTCAAATGTTCTAAGTACACTTAACAAAACATAAATAAATAAACAAATAAAATATCAAATCAATAAGTCAAATAAAACTCGACAAATGAAAATAAACAAATGCTCTATGACCAGTGGATTTCTTTTCTTAACATTATGGCAAGAACAGAAGACGCGCGAAGGGGGCGTGTGTGCTATGCATGGACAAATATTTAAGCTCTGATAAATAAGGTGGTGAAAGTCCTTTTAAGAGAATGCACATTTGCACCTTTTTAAATTAGGCTCATTCAATCATAAAATGACAAAAATAAGTACGCCAAGGCTACACCTATAGACGATCAACTTTTTTATAAAATTATATTTCAAATTATATTATGGTGACGTTGAACTTAATGTTTTACCTTTGGTTGTGTGGTCCCTTCCAAAATAGCATATATACAAAATTGAAATTAAGAGTGTAGGCTACAGAAAATGAGTAGCTTAATTTTTCTAAGCTCGTGAGTTGTAATATTTATCCTGGAACAGCTGGTGACATCAGGATGCATTGTGTCAAGATCAAAGTCAATGAAAGATTTATATTAGTTTCTCGTGGTCTCTTGCTGTTTATTTTTTGTCAGCTGTCCTTAACTGTGTTACATTTTGTATGTATGTATATCTTAAGTATAGAGATATTTTTCAGAAAAATGCTCATTTCTATTTCTACCCGAGCCAAGAGACTTTTATTGCGATAAAATGTCATGTATTCAACCACAGGAACTGACAGAACGGCGTGCCACTGACGACGCGAGCAGTTTCTGTAGTTGACAGGACCGATGGTTCTCACGGTTCATAGAATAGACAAAAAACGTGATTGTATAGTGTGTCAGGCTGTGCATTAACGAGAATTAATAATATTGTGTGTTGTAATGTCCGCGTCTGTTAGTAGTCAGCCGATGGTGAAAAAGAAGCAGGTTCGCTTTGCTAGCATGGAGGATGACGATGATAACGATGATCAAGAAGAGGATACACTCTTTGACAAGAGGAAAGACGTCAGGAAAGGTTTAAAAAGTGTGATTAAAAGTAATGCAAATAAGAAGTTGTCAAGTGGGGGGTTCGATAGCGTAAAAATAGTTGATGGTCGGGGCACAAATGACCCCGGGGTTTGTGGACGCTGGATGATCACTATAACAGTTTGTGCGTCGTTTCTTGGACTGGTAAGTAACGATACACGCTCAGTTTATCCCAATTTAATGCAAATATTTAACTGCCTATAATGTATCCAAAGCAGAAGTCTCAATGGAAAACCCGTAAAATGTGAGGACATGTGGGAATGCGCGAGACGTGTACATAAATGCGTCATTGCAATGGACGTTTGTTCGATTTTCTTCACAGAAATCATTCGGTTAACCTCCCGTTACTTCCTAACAGTAAGACACGAAGCACATCCTTAATGAGCCGAATACTTTTGCATTCAAAGTTGTTAAACCGGTTCCTCGACAAAAGACACATTGTTTGATTAAGGCCTCGCGTTACATGTGGCCAGTGCACATGTGCACACGTTCAGCTTGACTTTGAATGCTGTGACGGGCCTGAGACTGTCTGAAAGATGTTTGTGTTTTCAGGGAATGTGTATCTCTGTCCTTGGCCCCACACTGGAAGATTTGGCCATTAACGTCAACAAGAACATCAGTAATATTTCTTATATCTTTGTGGGACGCTCAGCCGGGTACATTGGAGGCTCCCTCATCGGAGGGATTCTCTTTGATTGCATGAACCCTCACTTACTTATAGGTATGAAACGTGCAACTGAGAAGTTCGAATGATTTCAAACAATGAAATCAATAGTATTACCTGTGAGGATTTTAACTTTGTGAATCTCTCTCTCTTCAGGATTCTCCATGTTGATCACAGCGTTCGGGATGTTCGCCATTCCCTTCTGTAAAAATGCCCTCTTCCTTACTGCCTTAATGTCTTGTGTTGGTATCTCCATGGGATTTTTAGACACAGGTAAGACACTGATGATGGTATCACCAAAGGTAACGTTAGTTTAGAACCCCACCGTCTCTGCTATGACTAGGAAAATTCAAGATCACACAGTACTGCACAGGGGCACTCATCTCTGGAATGCCTAGATAGAGCATCGTGATTAACCTGAAGCTTATTGTTTAGAGATGCTACACAGTGCTGCTTGATCTTGAATTCACCTATTAATTAGAATGATTGACCTCTAACCTCAGCTTACCCTGTCACATGACCTGAAGGCCTAAAAGCAGCTCTCTGTGTCTTCCCCTGCAGGTGGAAACGTCCTCATTCTGAACATATGGGGCAGCCAAGCTGGGCCACACATGCAGGCTTTGCACTTCAGCTTTGCCGTGGGGGCCTTCGTCTCGCCCATCATTGCCAAGCTTGTGTTTGGGAAGCACCACGCCAGGCCGGCCAACGGCACGCTGGAGGCCTCCTCGCCCATTACCGACAAAATGGCGCAGACCCTCAACTCGGTGCTGCATTTCTCACAGGGCAACAGCGTGGCGCTGAGCTCCATGTTTGCGTACTTTGTGATTGGAGCCTTCATCCTGCTTCTGTCCCTGGCTTTCTTTATTCTCTACTCCTGTGGTACGCCCTCCAAAGATAGGTCCCACGCCACCTCAGGGGCGCCCCTGGTGGCCAAACACCACGCCGCCCTCGTCTTCCTCCTCGCCGTCTTCTTTTTCTGGTACGTGGGCGCGGAGGTGGCGTACGGCTCCTTCATCTTCACCTACGCCAAGGACTACGCGCACATGACGCAGGCCGAGTCGGCTGGCCTCAACTCGCTGTTCTGGGGCACGTTCGCCGCCACGCGCGGGCTGGCTATCTTCTTCGCCGCGTGCATGCACCCGGGCACCATGATCCTGCTCAGCCTGGTGGGCTGCACCGTCTCGTCCCTCCTGCTCACCCTCTTCAGCCGGAACACCGCGGCGCTGTGGTCGTGCTCGGCCCTGTACGGCGCCTCCATGGCCACCACCTTCCCCAGCGGCATCTCCTGGCTGGAGCAGTACACCACCGTGACGGGCCGCTCGGCCGCCGCGTTCGTGGTGGGCGCGGCCACGGGCGAGATGGTGCTGCCCGCCCTGCTGGGCCTCCTCCTGGGCAAAGCGTCCCTGCGGGAGCACCCCCTGCTCATGCTCCTGGCCCTGCTCACGGCCACCGTCACCTCCATCCTCTTCCCCGTCATGTACAAGCTGGCCGCCGCCCCCACTGTGATCCTGGGCAAGAGGCCCCGCGTGAGGGGCAGGGAGGCGGACGACGGCGAGGACCGCCAGGCCCTGCTGGACTCGGGAGCAAACGATGATG
>JASCQY010000048.1:2329915-2345622 GCA_030264315.1 Sardinella tawilis
ACACACACACACACACACACACACACACACACACACACACACACACACACACACACACACACACACACACAGTCAGCCCAAGTGGTAGGCTTGCTTTGCTGCCATATTGTTTCCCATCCATCTCCTCCTGGAGTGGTGCTGTGTAGCTGTGGAGGCTGTGCTCTACGTGCTGCTGTCTGTGATCGCCGCCCAAGCAGCGAGGGCTGCCGAGAGGCCTTGGCGTGCTGGAGAGGCGGTTACCTTGGCAACAGCCGGGCAGCCGTCTCGACGAACGGTTTCAATCCCCTTGGCGTCGAGCACGGGGTCTTTCTGGTCCAGGCTCTCGTACATGTAGCCCACGTAACGCTTCTTGGTCTGGAGCACGCACGGGAGGTAAACCTGTGGCAATGCACACACACACACACAGATTTAGATATGGATTTGAAATGCCACATTGCTAAAGATATGCTAATGCATGAGGCACTGAGTGTACTGTACATGTACTGTGCTGTGTGCGCACAGCTCCCTACCTTCTCAAACTTGAGCTTGACAGGCTTGGGGTTGGTGGCCGTCACCGCCTCGGCGATCTCATGGCCGATTTTAAACGCCTGCTCTTTGGTGGCTCCCTTCAGGAGGACAAACATGCTGCAAAACACGAGAAGGGAAGAAAATGGAGATAATGAAGACAGGAATCACACCATTCTCCTCCTTTCTCTCTCTCTCTCTCTCTCTCTCTCTCGCTCTCTCTCTGTCTCTGTGTGTGTGTCTTCTCTCACCTGTCTGTGTCTCCGTAAACCACGCGGGCTCCCCACTTCTTGGTGTCGTTCACCATCTTGATGGCCCTCTCCAGCGTCTCGCGGGCCTTGTGGACAATGCTGTCCCCCACCTGCAGCCAAAGCAGGACGCACATAAATGCCACTGGCCTCCAGCAAGGCACACAAAAGCACATGAGGGATCTCAGCCGAAAGGCTAATTAGGCTCCGGGGACGTTCTAATTGCCAAGCCCTTATTCATGGGTCTGTACATTAAGGTCACCCCTGTGCCGCTCTCTCCACCTGGCCTGATTAATGCACCACGGCACACCCATGGATCTGTTCTCCTCCTGGGGCCAGCCAGGGGTGCAAAGGGCACAGGGGTGCCAGGGGTGACAGGGGAAGGGGGCATACTGATGGGTCTGTTCTCCTGGTTGCCATGGCTAGATATGGCACAGCGGTGCCAGGGGCGGAAAGGGCAGAGGGGTGCCAAGGGGGCGGTGGCTCACCTCCACGCTGGGCATCCTGCCCGAAAAGTTGGCGGCCGTGTAGCCGAAGGTGACGTTGGCGATGAGCTTGAGGCCCATCTGCCGGGCGTCCAGCAGGCGCGAGAGGGCGCGGTCGCCCTTGTAGGCCTTCATGGACTGCTTGACCATGATGCGCGTCTTCAGGATCTCCTCCAGCATGCTGGGGAGGACTCCCTTGCGCACGGAAGGCTACAAACACACACACACACGCGCACCACCACACACATGCACACACACGCACCACCACAGACATCACAAACAAAAACAAATCGTCTACTGAGACTGGAAAGGTGGGAAAGCTGGGCATGAAGCAATCAGGCGAGTGTGATAACGGATCCCACAGTGTGAAAAAGACACAGGCGTACCTTCACAAAAGCGATGCCGTTGGGGGAGACTGTGATGTCATTGCGGAGCTCGTAGAGCAGGTCGGGTGGAACGCGAAGGGAAGTGCAGCCAAACTTGAACTCATCGTGTCTGTGGGAAATAGACAGACACACCATGTACACCGTAGACTGTAGACACACATCCTTAGCAATATGAGATTTGGGGGAATTTCACTTTTCACTTATTTCCATAAATAAATAAAAAAGTCTTTATAAAAACACAAATTCAAAATCAAATCTCCTTTGTTCTTCTGCTAAATGTGCAGTGCAGCTGCCCCCTACAATAACAACACAATCCCCCATTATTAATAGACCAGGAAAGTCAATCATATTTCACCATTAGATCACCTGTCAAGTGACTATAGCAGGATGTAGTGCTGAGATCACTGCCAGCAAAGACCATTAAAGGGGAACGCCGGCGCTTCCCAACCTACATTCCAGTGGAACCTACATTTACATTTCTAACGGAAAAGCTGCGCAAACTCCCTGCCCCCATTGCTACGCTATTTTGCTGCCTCGCTAAAACCACTATAATTCTGTGATGGTTGCATCGTTTTGGTAGCCTAGAAATCTAGACCACCAAGCGGCAGAATATATTCTTGCCTAGCTACTTGGTCCAGTCTCGCACGGTAAAGGCAAATCCTGGCCTGTCTTGATGTAGGACTGACCAATCAGAACGCTCTATCTGTGTAGCGCGTCATTGGGGTGGGCTTAGCTGTCTGTTGGATGAAACGGCTGCCTGATAGCTCTGATTGGTCAGTAGTGCTGGCCTATTACGTGCAGAGACAGTAATAGTGCCAACTTCAGCGCTGAGAAGACTATACGATTCCAGACTATACAATTCATGTGTATAGTTTGGCTTGCCAGGCTATCGTTTTGGCCCATTTTTTGGCAGCTCGATGTACTCAACCACTGCTTCCACTGGAATGTAGGTTGGGACGTGCCGGAGCTCTCCTTTTAACACTGACCAACATACAGCAACATGATGCCTTACAATGGGAGAATGGGAAGAGTTCCGGTCTGAATAAATGGGTAGGTCACAATATCAACTTCCCAACAATAATCTTGTGTTAGCATATGAGGGCTCGACTTTGGTCTAAACTATGTAGACCAAAGTTTAGACCAAAGTTTTGACCAAAGTAGGAAAACATAACATGGAACGCAATGAACGTTGGTACCTCTCGCTCTGCTTGTACCCTCTCTTCTGCCAGTGCTAATCTGCCAGGGGACCCCCATAATGGCCCCCCATAGTGAACCCCCCCCCCCATAGTGGCCTGTGTCAGCTGGCTGGCCTGGCCTGGTCCTGCTGCGGCAGCACTTACGTGCCCAAGCTGTCCACGTGGCCCAGGCAGGTGGAGAAGCAGTAGTTGTGGGCGATGACGATGGAGGGGTAGAGCGACTGGAAGTCCAGCACCACCACGGAGTTGCTGTAGAAGCGCGACTCGGGCTCCATCACCAGCGGGATGCACTGCGGCGCCCTCTGGCTCGCCCTCTGCTGCGTGCTGGGCGTCACCGGGATGTAGTTCATGGGCTTGGCAAGCCGCAGCATCATCGACTCCACGCGGTACTGCATGCACACACACACACATACGCACACACGCACGCACACACGGACACACGCACACACAGATTTAGATATAGATTTTATACAGATACATTTATACAGATTACAGATATGCCAATGCATGTGCCACTGGTAGCAATGTACACACACACACACACACACACACACACACACACACACACGTCAAAGCTCTAGTATGGCACCAGCGCTTTGGGGAATACTGCATGTCTGAGGTAGCCTTCTCTACACACCGTTCCACCAGATCAGGTTCCATTCAAATCAAAGGTTAGCAGCGAGACAGTGAGGCTATGTGGGGGAGATGGGAGAGAGACATGCAGACGCTCACATCTACAGATTCTGTGTCACACAAGTGAAAGTGGTTGCCATGGCGTATGGCAACATGACACCCATGGGAAGAGAGTTTGATCGCTCTCCAGGTGTGAGACACCTCATCGCCGAAGTGGTGTGGTAAGCCGATCTTCACATCCTGTACTGCGGTGACACCTGGGCTCAGGTTGAGACATGCTCCGGCTGGAGCACATGAGCGGGCGTCTGCAGTGCATGGGGGGGCGGGGGGCTACGCTAGCACTCACCTGGGAGCCTCTGGTCAACACATGGTAGAACTGGATGCCAAAGACGCGCGCCAACTCACTGGTCCTGCCAATGATGTCCTGCTGCTGCAGCAGCTGCATGCAGCCGCACACGCGGCTCACATAGTGGTCCACCACTTTCCACCTGCACACACACACACACACGGACACACACACGAACACACACGGACACACACGGACACACACACAGTTTATACCGGTGGCTTTCTAGCCTAGCACGCCATCCTATGTTCTCCACCAAAAGATTTTGGCTCCGCACATAGTCTAGCCAAAGCAGCCCAGCTCGGTTCGCTCACGGTTTAGCCAATCAACAAACAGTTGAGAGTGGTGACGCAGAACTCACCCACGGATGAGGTTACTGATTGATTAAGGGAACGCCCGCTCATATGGGGAATGCCAATGAATTTAAAATTGCAGAGCAAGGTCCCACCCTCCTTGGAGACGAAAGTATGACGGAGTCAATAGTCGGCTTTCGCTAGGCTAGTGGCTTTCACTTCAACTTGGCAAACATCACATATGATCTAAAGGAATTCTGTATAGTAAAGACAGATAATTGGAGCCCTTTGCTTTCTTTTTAAACAGATAACTTCACATAAGGCATGTTTTACATTACAAAAAAAAACGGATGAGATTGACTGTTTACTGGTGCCGTGTGGGAGAAGGGGAAAAAAAAAAGAGTCCTGCATGTGGCTGCTTTAACTGGGCCAGGCGGCCTTCTCACCTGTGCAGGTCGGTGAGGTGGTCGAACCAGTCGGAGAGGGTGCGGTGGCTGTAGAAGGGGAAGCGCTGGTGCAGGATGTGAAAGGCCACGTTCTCAAAGCTGTAGCCAGTCAGGGCCGCCTAGCAACAAGCAAAGACACACAAAGGGACACGAAGCGTGAGCTTCCTCTCCTCCTACTGTAGAAATAAGCCAACCACAAAGGTGGGAGTCTGGAGCGACATGAGCTCTGAGCTCTTGTGATTTTTATTTTTTGTTGTGGTTTTGATTAACGTTTACCTCAGTTTTCATGATTCTCCAGAGGTTGATGACAATGCGCCCCACAATGTGGATCTCCGTCATGGTGTCAGCCCCGTACTCGTCCTTCTCGGCAGTGAAGCGGTTTTCCTTCGCATCATCTGAGGGCGGAGAATTATTTTATAAAGGAAGGCATTAGAAAAGGGATTACCTTATCAAAGGCCAGGCATATCACAGCTCAACAATGGACTTGAGCCCTCAGCAGTACACAACACCCTGGGACTGGTGACAGCATGACTGGGACTCTGTTAAGGGGAGTTCACAGTCCTGGCCTTGGGAGAGAGAGATACGGAATGCTCTAGAAAGAACACAGGCTTTCCCCCCCGAGGGCTCCAGCTATGTTTTTTTTTTTTTGCCCAGGATGCTGCCAATTGCACTTTGCCCCGACAGCAAATGCCAAGTGTTTGGTTGGCTTACATGAAAAGTGATTTGATAAAAAAACAGATCCTCTAAATCCCATGCTTTTAGCTGCAGGAGTAACAGCTGATTTGATTTAGGAAAGGAAGCGTTCCATTTAGCGTCTGCGCCAGCGTTCAGCTCTTGTAAAACAACAGTCGGGGAGCGTCGGTTTGCCCGCCCTTGCCTGGCGGAGTGTCACCTTACCTGGCACCCGCGACAGCTGCTGGCACAGGTCCACCCCCAGAGCTGATGCCCGCTGGAGAAGGTAACCCCAGGAATGCATCTGCACCTCATAGCCAACCAAGATGTCTGGGTCGTACCTGCCAATACAGGGGCACACGTGTTTACACCGAAGGGAACAGGGCCAGGGAACACAGAGCATAGAACACTAAGAGTTCAGGTGCTATGATGAGTGGAACAGTCAGAAGAGTTCACAACACTGGTTCAATCTAAACTGCAACAAAAAAAAGAAATCATCAATTACTTCCGAAATATACTGGTGACTTCCTGGAAGAGCTCCTTCTCGTCTGAGGCATAAGTGACCGGTAATCCCGAAACACCCGATCGAACCAGGAGAGGTGCTGTGCTTCTTGCTCCTAGAGACATGAA
The DNA here is from genome assembly GCA_030264315.1 of Sardinella tawilis. Taxonomy (NCBI): domain Eukaryota; kingdom Metazoa; phylum Chordata; class Actinopteri; order Clupeiformes; family Clupeidae; genus Sardinella; species Sardinella tawilis. The sequence goes on from JASCQY010000048.1 coordinate 2,335,755, forward strand.
TATAACCGTTTAGGTTCTAATAATCGATATCTTGTCAGCACCGGAGGTCATTGATGTGCATAAACACCATCCACTGGTTCAGCACACCGAGGAAATCGCTTTAACGGCCTCACCTTGCTCCCGGGAACGGCAGTCCTTGTCCACCACTATGGCGCCGGTCATCTGCGTCCGGTCCGAATCCGGCAGGGGGGCGTCTGAGCTGAAGCTGTAGAATAAGGCACAAATGGGGTCGAACTCTGGGTCTGGCTCCAGGTCCCGACGCGTCCGTGCGTGGAGTTCCATAGTCATCACGGTCAGGTACTGGACCTGCACACAGACACGTACAGTACAGTACAACTTTCAGCCATCGTGACTGAGGCAACTTCCACATAAAATCCCATCAAAAACATGAAGTCATCTGATCAACAGCAACTACAATACAGCATCCAGTATACAATGCATCACCACACTCTGTGTTAGTGCTGTTCCTCCAGTGCCCTGTGTCAGTGCCAATGCTACACATACTGGACTGTAGACACTGGCCCATGGCCTACAGTACCTCATGGAGGGCTTTGGCCTCCTGGAGATTCTGCATGCTGACTTTGAAACCGTAAGAATTGGAGATGGACGGCCCTTCAATCTGAGAGGTGTCTTTCTTGACAACATTCATTGCGTTGAACTGATTCTGTGGAGGGGACACAAGATTATCAATACTGGCCTAAAGCTGTGCATGTCATCAATTACAAATTATTATACTACATCCATAGTTAGAAACAAAAGTATACAGAGTGATATGGAAATCTGAAGTGAATTATATGGAAATATGCCGTAAAGTTGATTGATACTGGTCAACTGGCAGAGCAAACAAGGTCTTGACAATCAACCATCAATCAATCAGAGACAGATATCTCCAGAGGAGAAAGAAAGAAGAAAGAAATAAAGAACACACACACACACACACACACACACACACACACACACACACACACACACACACACAGAAGATTCCCAGGCTTGAGTCTGACCTTCATCTGCGTGGTCAGGAGCACTCTCCTCAATGCATCCGTATGGCTTCCCCGCCGCTGCTGGAGCCTCTGGGAGCGGGGCTCCACGTCTGCACACAAACAAAGAGGAGTTGGCCAATCTCCTGGGTGACAAACTGCCCCAGGGGAGTTGCCTTTGCATTTAAATCACTGTGACAGATTAACACGTACAGTGTGTCTGATTAGCCAATTATCCTGTCTTTTAATAGCAGCCATTACAATTTCACACTCCAGTGGATGAAGGGGAGAACAAGGATAAAAGTGCTCGTCATGCAAGTAGAGCATTTCATGTGTGAGGCACTTCAAACTCACAAAGTTCTGGGAGATTCGCTCACTAAGGGACTAGTGCAGCATGTGGAATAGAAGCCAAATGTAGCTCGCCTACCTTCGGTCATGGGCGGGCTGCTGGTACACGTAGATGTTGTCTCGATTTTGCTGCTTCGTCTTCTGCTGGTCACAGGTGTGCTGTGCAGTAGGTAAGGATTGGGTCCATCCTCGTCCATGGACTTGGCAAGTAATGGGGAAGGAGAGAGAAACTCTTTCTGAGGTCTCTTCTCGGGAGAAATGTCGTCTTCATCATGAAGGTCACCTGGGCTGAGAGATGGGGACGTTCTTTTGATTTCGATTTGCTCGGTCTCGTAATCCCTGGGCGTGGAGGTTGGTAGAACCGTCCGTTGCCATGGCGGCAACATCGGCGAGTCAGGAGATATGGACTGTTCCGAAGAATCACAATCGTCGTGCTCATCCTTTGAACATCTGTCCCTCTCCAGTTTCACATCCCTAGAGGGGCTACCAGACTCCAAGGCATGATGCTGACTTCTACGAATGGACAGATTTAAACCTCTTCTTCTGATAACCCGCAATGGGGAGGTCCTCTCAGTCCTGATTGGCTCCCTTTCAGAATTAGCCCCATCACTAGGCACAACTTCAGCTGTTAGCTGAGGTCTGTCCCTTGTCAGCTCGGTCATCTCCTGTGCTACGGCGGCTCTCCTTTGTCTTTGAAGCTGCTCAAACTGTCTCCTTGCCTGCAGCCATATCTGTACGCGCTCTCGGCTTGGGGCACTTCTGCAGGGAAGCAGGATGACTTTCTGATCCCCACAGGATGGACTGGGTTCTTCCTGCTCCTTGGTGGCCTCTGATGTCTCAGTTCCATGTGGCGATGAGGACCCTGGTTTGGTCATGGCAGAGAAGGCAGCCTTCCAGAATTGAATACCCTCTACCGACAAATCCCCATTAAACTCATTCAGATCATTTGGTAACCTTGTCTCAATTGTCAGCTTGCGTCCCCCGATTTCCCTACAGAATTAAAAAAAGAAAAGAAAATTAATTTGCATCACCCTTCAAGGTGCAGTGTAGACAAAAAGATCCAAATATGAGCCAGACACAGAATGCCAAGAAATAAACATTGACATATCATCATCCAGAAACGATACTGAACTTAAATCATAATCATCAATCTAAACATAACTACATAGATAGATGTCTTAATAAATATTTGTCTCACCTGGGCTTTAGAGGAGCATCAGATGGATCGCTGCAGAATGGCTCCTGGTAGGTGGCCTCTGAGAGGTCCAGACTGAGGAGTGTGCTGACGATCTCCTCTCGGCTTGGGGGAGACATGAGGGGTTTGAGGACATGGGCTCCTCCTGCCCCCTTAAGGGACTGGCTGCAAGCCCTGAGCTGTGAGAGTGAACTGACAGAGCGTGGAGAGCTGCTGGGGGTGGTTGAGGACATGGCGTCGTTTCCATCCAGGTCCCCCACCGGGGATGCACCGCTCTCTGCAAACGAAGCCGACGTTAAAGGCATGAAAGAGTCCAGGGCAAAGAGGAAGTCTCTCTTTTCACAGTGGAAGTCTTGGAAGGGACTTAGACCGTGATGCTTTCCCAGTGATAGCCAGTCTCTGCCCTTCCTATCAGACTCCAGCAGAGACAGAGATAAATTGCCAGAGATTTCTCCATTTTCACCTGTTGTCTTGTCAAAGAGGTCAGGACTGATGTGACCTGACCTCTGCCACTCTGTCTCAGGCTTACAGTCTTCTCCTGACAGTGCTTTCTCCCCACTGCTTTTTAATCTCGTATCTGAGGCAGAGATAGCTTCCTGGTTGAAATCACTGAGGAACTTTTGTGGCAGAATCTTATCAGCAACCACAAACTGACTGCCAGAGTAAAGAGTGGAAAACTCTGATTGGCCAACAGCATTTATATCAAAGTTGTAGTTATGAGGGAGTTCTGGTGATAAACTGTCTTCGATTGAATAGCAGCTGTCAAACCCAGGATCTGTCTGGAAAGTGGGGCTACCATCTGATAAAGGAGGCTCAATCTTTACATTTTCTTGTTTGCAATTCTTCCTGCTTCTTGGTTTTTTCTCCTTTGGAGTTTGGTTTCTTGGGGCCCTGGGCTTTCGTGGCGTTGCAGCTGGGGCCTTCTTGGTTTTGTCAGAACCAGTGGCAGCATCAGCTGATTGAGTTTTTTGAGTCTGTGAGGCAGTTTGATCTTCTTGGGTCAGTCCCAATCTCTGTCTTTTTTGTAAAAGCTCCTTCAAAACAGCAAGCCCTGATGGCATTTCAGTTGTTAGAGGGGTCTCGCCATTCCTTGGGCCTGCATGGGGTTTTTCATCTTTATGTAACGTCTCAGGACCACTTGTCACTGCAGGGCTGGATTTATCTTGAGAAGTTTCAGATTGTGTGGTTAGTTCTTCATTCTTCTCCTTCTTCCTTGAAATGCGCCTCCGTGCCTTAGATGCAGCCTTCAGAGCAATATCTGGCACCTGGGAAGAGTCTGGGCCCTCCTCGAGGTCAGATGGATCACTTTTGAACTCGTAGGGATTTGGTGGACTAGGCACAGACTCAGACTTGTGGTTTGACGTCTGTGACACAGATCTGCTGTACGTAATAACAGAGCAAGGATATCCAACACTTCCAGGTGCTGGAGAGGACAGGCTCCTTTGAAATCTCTCACTGTCAGCTGGTAGCGAGGAACTCTGGCTGCATTTGTCTGACTGATCAGCTAATGTACTGGCCTCACCACCCACTGGTGTTTTGAGATCAAGTGCTATGCTTTGGTATGGCTCACTGATGTCCATTTCACTCTTCTCCATCTTTGGTTCAATAAGAGTTCTTGAGTCCCTGACAATGACTGAACTATTATCATTCAACATCTCTCTTGACGCCTCTAGGGAAGAACCCCCAACTGCTGAAGGCTCAGCAGCAGGTAGAGTGCTCTCCTGCTTTACAGACTTTGCGTCCTCACAACTCCCCTCTATGGAGGCTAGTGTTTCACTCGCTTGCTTCTTTCTGCGAGGCTTCCTGGTATTTTTACTTGAGGAATCCTCCTGACTGCATACAGGGGTCATCTCCTGATCTTTCTTTTGTCTCCTTCCAGTACCTTGACTGCTGGCCTGCTTTGTTTGCTCTTTGGCAGGTGGAGGGTCTGGTTGCTTGGTGGCCTTGGTCCTTCTCCTGGGGTTGCCAGTAGCTGCCTTCCTGGGCTTGGTTGTACGACTTTTGCGCTGAGACCCTTGGCCTTGCAAATCTGAGGTGGTATCTTGATAAGGGAAGCCTAGACAGGGATCATTGAATGGATTGATCAAGTGATCATTGAAAGTTGAGTCCATGATCGGGTCAGAGGGGGACCAACAACGTGGTGGTGTTGAGTCTGTTGGACTAGGAGCCCGGTCAGAGAGATAGCCTAACTCAACCATCACGTCAGAATACTCTGCTGCGTAGTCATCAGTGAGGTCATTGTAACAAGGCCAAGGAGCTGGCAAACTGGGTAATGATAGTGCATTTTTAACATTGTTAGTCTTGCTACTTGACCTGCTTCTTGCTTTTGGGGGAGCAGAAGGGGTTGTTTTCTTTGTTGTCGGGTTAACTTTGGCCTTCTTTTTAGAGGGTTTCTTTACCTTTTGCTCAGTGGGTGGATATTTAACTGCGGTCGACTCTGGCACCTTGGGCCAGAAGTCTTTTAAAGGGGCCAGTCTGTTATACTGTTCCAATTTATCTGGTGTCAAGATCACATGCTGCTCTTCTGCATTCACTTTTGCCATTTTCACCAACATGTTCTTCTGACCTTTGAACCTGTTGATTATTATGTACTTGATGATAATTGGGGGTTCTTTCTTGGAAATCTTTCGTCGCTTTTGATTCTTGAAGTCCTGACCACTGAGCACACCGTTGTCTTTCAGGTTCTCTTGTAGTGAGGTAGCCTGCTTTAGAATAGCGCTGGAGTGCTCACCGTCCTCACTGTCGTAGCTCATTTTCCGCTTTGCCCTCAAAGTGTATTTGCTGCCAGGCAAACTTGACACTTTGGTGCAAGCCACTTTGGCTGGTAGTTCAGTGAGTGGTGCGAGTCTGTCTTCAGTAGGAGCCTCAGCGGGTTCATTGGGTACATGGCCTTCAGTCTTAGGTTCTGAGGTCTCCATCTCGGGAGTCTCCATCTCCTCGCTAACTTCTCTGCTCTTTGGACAGACAGGTTTAATTTCTGTGAAGTCTGTGTCTTCCTTTGGAGGTTGGACTTCAGCGGTGGGGGGTTCCACATCACTAGCTTTTTTCTCAGCAGCCGCAGCAGCACGGCCTGCTTTCTTACCAAGCTTTAGCCTTGACCGTCTCTGCTCTGGCTGACTGGGTTTTCCAGAGCCATCCCCCGTTTTATTCACTACATTCTTTTTTGCTGGTCTGGTGAGGCAGTTTGAGAGTATGACACTTGGGAAAAACTTATAGTGGGCTTCCTGTTGAGCCACAATGGTTCGTTCCGTCTTGTTCTCCTGGTAATCCTCATACCTGATTTTTAGCTCGCCGACATCCCCCTCCTCTCCGTCACTGCCCATCTCTCCTTCTTGAGGATCCAGGAGCATGCTCTCCTCCATGGGACTCGATGCCTGCTCCAGGCTCCTTGGCACAGGACTCTTACAATCTTTCTGGCTCAGTTCAATGTCTGCTGTTGTGGGGCAGCTCATTAACTCAGAGTAACACAATGAGAAACTCCTGTGGTTCTGGAGAAGGGACAAGTGGTTCTTTTCCATGTTTTTAATACTGCTGTACTTTTTCCTACTCTGGGTGATTTTTCCATTCCCAAAGGGTAGGCTGTCTGGCTCTGACTTGTTGAGGGCAATGGCACTGCTTTCATAGTTGTACAGGGGGTGCACAGCCATTGTTTCCACACCAATAGGAGACACTTCTGCCCTGTTGGCCATGCTGCAGGGGATGGGGTGCTTGACCGGCTGAATGTAGGGTATCTCTTTATTAACTTTAAATCCAGTGGAACATTCGTTGCTCTCCTGACTGATGGAGCCTTTCGAGATAAAGTGCTTGTCTAAAGATTCCTCTCTTTCAAGGGACAGGGCCTGCCTGTGCTCTGAGTGTGTGCACTCCAGAAGGATTTTGGCCGATGACGGGGGCTCCATGAGAACAGAATCGCTCTGGAAGGGATTCCGCTTGGCAAGGATCTGGTCAGTAGCAGCCAGCGATGAGTGATTCCTGGAGCTTTTGTCTTTTGGCGAGGCATCTAGAGAGACATAGCAAACATTTCTCAGCAAATATGAACAAGCGTCGCTCAAGACACTGCAGAAACTGCAGGAAAATGTCAAGGCAAGACCCACCACTGTTCTCATCTGCAGCGCCGTCCAGCTGGGGTATTGAGAAGTCAGCAAAGAGAGAGTTATTTCCACTCCAGTCCATCTCCTCCTCTGAAGAGTCCTGCTGCTCCTCGCTGGAGCTCTCCCCCTTGTCCTTCACGCAAGCTCTGCAGGAAAGGTCACAAGAGGACGGACGGCTTTAAACCACTTCCCTTTAATCTTTTTAACATTTTTAACAATTACAATATCAACGACATGTCAGCAAATGGGTCTGAACAATATATGTAAGGCAATGAAGAGAAAATTACAAATGGGTTTGAGCTGGAATTTTTTTAAAATGGTTGTGGCAGAGTCTCTTCGAAAGCAGGTGAAGAGGAGGTCAAAAAGGAAACAAACCTTTGTCTAGAGGACTGCTCCAGGATGTCATTATCCCATCTCTGTGACATCAGCATACTGAGCTCAGCATCCTCCCTCTCCAGCTCAGGCCCCGCCTCTTCCTCGTCGCTGTTGTAGGGGCAGCTCCCACTGTTGGCCAAAGTGTTCTGCCTACCCACGTCAGCCTGGAACCTGGGGTCCTCAAACCCTGCCAGGAGTTCATCCAAAACCCTATCCTGGCTGTTCTCTGAGTAACAAAAAAAATCATCTATAGTTATTGAAGGTCGTAATAATTTACTATTGCTAACCATCATTACAGCATGAATTCTTTTCAATAGATTATACTGTGGTCTGCCAATAGGTGGTCATAAAATGACAGCGGGCGACTGCAGCTCTTTACCCAGTCCAGACTGATTGGATGACTGCGAGAGGGGAAGAAAAGTCTGACTGTTCTCCAGCACACTGAGAATGGCCTCTTCATCCACAATGGCCAAGTCAGCCTCCCGCCCACCAGGTCTCTTGGTATCTGAAGGGCAAGGGCATGAAGTCATGGCAATTGAGAATGCCTGTAATACTGCCATTTCAGATAATCATGCTTCAGAACAAAGCAAAGACATATGCAAGTCATAAATCACGGTCATCTCCAACTGTCCAAAGGGCAGGCTGAAAATGTTTTTTTTTTAATATTTAAAGGCTTCAGACATTATCATAGTCATTGCAACGTGCATAAATCATAGAGCAGCTTGCAATCTAAATATGTAACAAAAAGAATATTGATATCCTGAAAATGAATATTATGTTCTCCAATTTTACTATGAAATCTTCACTATTGGTCTGTAACTGAATAGTTAAAAATACACAATGAATCACTAGTAAAACCGAAGAGCAAGTGATGTATGCTGACCCTAGGTTAATGTATGGATGAGTTTCACAATCCTGGCAGCGGGTCTCACCTGTGGGCGTGTCCCTGTGCGTCTCCACCTGGCTGGCGGGAGGCGGCTGCAGATCGCCCGGGCTCAGGACGTCGGGGTGCAGTGAGAATCCAGGGAAACGCTCGTCCTCCTCGCTGTCTCCTCCCAGGCCGGATTGTGTCCTGTGGCCACAGATCAGACAGTTAGACCGGGGTCTCGCTTCACGCTCTGCAGTGTAATTACTTTGGAGATCACCTGGAGCACAGACCCTCGCCCCCCGGAGGGGCAGGACACACTCCGTCTAGATTCATTAGCCACCTGCTTTGTCTTCATCAAGAGAGAAAGGGCCTAAGCTTATGCACAAGCATGGTGCAGGTGAGGTGCATGCACATATGCAAGAGTGTGTGTGTGTGTATACTGTATAAGAGAGAGTGAGAGAGAGAGAGAGAGAGAGAGAGAGAGAGAGAGAGAAAGAGAGGGAGAGCGTGTTATAGACTGGCAGACATCCAGCTGATCCCGATCTGATGCCAGATGGTCATGGTGACAAGGTCCACATTCCCCCCTGCTTATCCTGCACAGAGCCCACTCACTCCATCACCCCACTTACTGTCAGCAGAGAGACAAAGCGCTGACTGCACTGTACACGCATATGGCCAAATATACGGCCAATTGTATTTACTCACTGTGGGGCCTGACGGTGTGGAAAATGACAATAAGACCGCACGCAAGCGCACCGTATTAAGAAGCTCCAGAGCAGCTAGCTCTGTCGGCACATTCTGCGACTTTATTTCCCCCGCTGGAAGCGGTGAGGAGAGGAAGAGTGAGGCTCCCAAGACGGCGAGGTCTGTGCACGGCTGCCTCCTCGTGCTTTAATTAGTCTCTCTGCTAATGACTCCGGGGGCTCGGGGGGGGAGTTAGGGCTGGCGGCCCGGGGAGATCCAGCGGTGATTAACTTATTTAAGCGCACGCTCCGCCCTCGTTTCCTCTTGGAAAAGCCACGGAGTCTCCAGGCTGCATTGTTTCCAGAGCCCCGCAGAAAAGGCAGGAATGCCACTCCCGCGGCACCAGCGGGAAAACGGGCCGTGATGGTCGCGTGAGCCAGCTTGGGAATGCAGCGCGCGCGGCCAAACCAAAGACTGCTCGGCGTCACGTGAGCCTGGAGTGCTCCCATGCTGTTGTGCTCAAGATGGATCTGTTAAATCTCAACCCTTCTCCAATTACTGGAGATCAAACTAGGAATAGAAGCCATCTGGGCATGACGCAAGGACAAGCTCTCGGCCAACTGTACTTTATTGAAAACAAAATCGTTTTTCTCCTCCTTCTAACACAGAGCAGGACAACGCATCGTTCAGTGCCAGACTTCAGCAATTTCCCTCTCCTTTCCCTCTGTGCAGTGTGTGTGTGTGTGTGTGTGTGTGTGTGTGTGTCCGTGTGTGTGTTCCATGCCCCCACCAGGGTCTGATGAAAGACATGGAGCTGGAAAAAGCACGCAGGGAAACTGTACACACCAATCGGGTGTTTTCCTCTGAGCTCAACCTATGTGGTCGCCATCATGTCTCCCTAATGGAGCTGGAAGCAGCACATGTTTACGTTTAGAGGCCCTCCCACCGTCCGCACGCCAGGAGAGGAGGTTCAGGAACACACATCATCATCATCATCAGAAACTCCTTGTCCCTCCCCCTCCCCTCTCCTCCCCTCCTCTCTGTACGCTGCCCTTCTGTAAGTTTCCAAATCCTTAATCTATGCCAGTCAATAGCATGGAAAAAAGCCACTGCCAGTATGATTGCATGGTTACCAAAAAAAAAAGACATAATTTGAACCATTTGCAGTGGAAGGAAGCCTGGGAATTCAGACATAAAATAAGCTCTTTGTCATTTACTGTGTATACGTTCTCCATATAGCCCAGGATATGTGTGCTTTTGTCTACGGGGGGGGGGGGGGTCTACCACTGCCAGCCGTTTCCTAACGGGACACAGAATTAGAGAGCGC
>JASCQY010000048.1:2360089-2372846 GCA_030264315.1 Sardinella tawilis
AAATTCATTTCTGTAGTGTTCTCATAAAACTAAATCAGCACGCCAAGTTTCGTGAAAATCCGTGACGATGAGGTCTGGATCCATCCTGATTTGACACGGAATGACCCACATGTGCAAAGTACACATCAAAAGTCCAATTGAAAGACAACATTGCCCTCTGGTGGTTGAATGTGGACAGCAATTTGTGACCCTCTTTTCTCTTTTGTGCTGTGCAGATTCCATCCGGAGTTCTGATGATTAGCGATAAGAATCAACATCATATTATTTACAAAGTCTTTGATCTGTGGAGAGAAATGGCGGGACATTATGCAGACACTTCCACCACAGGCAGCACCCAGTGGCATGGATCTGGATCAGCAGGGGCGCCGCTAGACATTTTGAGCCCCACGCCAGAAAACTAATTTTGGGCCCCCCTCCCAAACACTGATTTCACTATCAAAATGAATGTCCTCCGGAGCCCCCTGTCATTGGCAGAGCCTTCGAATCCTCCTCCTCTCTCCCCTCTGTGGATCAGTGTTGGCTGCATAAGGCCGCTCCGCTGTCCCTTCCCGCTTCCCAGATTCGTCAGATGGGTCTGATGGTGAGGGTGAGCTCCTTGCCCATGGGCGGGGCGATGTAGCGCTCCTCCCGGAGCAGGCGCAGCAGCAGGTCCTGCGTGTCCTGGGGCCAGCGGTAGATGCGTGTGCTCTTCAGCCAGATGGGAATGTGGTCCTAGAACACAAGCAGGCAGGAGACAGATGAGTCGGATGAGATGGATAGACGGCCTGCAGTCCACAGGTGAAAAGGCAGCAAGAGGGACTGACACCGACACACTGCTCACGAATGTCCTGAGTGACGGACATGGAGCATTGAGTACTCACCCGGGTTGCGTTTGGGAACAATACTGGGACAAGTCGGAAATTCAGGCAGCGCTGCTGAATGAACTCATTCTGTAACTGTGACAGAAACATATGTTTTAGGGAGGACAGATTTATAACGTGTTTCAAATGATCTCTGGGTGTAAAGTGTCCTGTTGGGCTTGTTCTGCCTGTTTGCCACAGTGGCCACTAGGATTGTGAGGTACAGCAGGTTAGAAAAGTGACTAAGATAAAAACAAACAAACACATGTCTACTTGAAGGTAAAGTTTCCAGTGGCACAGAGCTGCATCGATCTGAGAGCATGATCTTGGTAGGGTTTATACTGGGAGTGAGTACGCACTCCATCTAAAACAGGGGTGGTCAAACTAAGGTCCAGGTCCTCTGCTCTGTTGCGGCCTGCCATGAAGTCAAAAGATCAAATTTAATGTGGTCTGTTGTTACATTAATCTATTATATATCAATCGCATATAATCATTTCAGTGTGACATATTTTATAAATAGCATCATCAAACACTGTAGCATTAGACAGTCCGTTTTCAGAACTTAAACACATAGCAGTTGCTCTTTTTTTTCTGAAACTGGTAAAAAGCTGGTGGTTTTCATTTTGCACTGGCCCTTGGCAGCTTTGATTTTTCAGTATGTGGCCCACTGACAGAAAAGTTTTCCCACCCCTGATCTAAAATCTAACCCAGAAACATAGCATTTCATTTGGAGCTAATTGCACAAAACATAAACCTCTATGACACTATCAGGCCACATGGGGGAGACATTGTTCATTGAGAGGCTGCCCAGTCTTCCGATGAAACATGCACATGGACAGAGGCCTTTCTTGACTGGCTAGAAAATTATCCTGTCTAATGTAATTGGTGAATCAGGACAAATGATAAACATTTTATCCTATTTTATATATTTTGGAGTGTGTCTACAGCAAACAAAAAACTGTAATAATAAAAAATAGAATAGCCTAAATCTTTGTTCCAGTGAGGAGAACAGGCCTTATTTGTGTTGGATAGATTGAGGTGTCCTTGTATTGTAACAATTCGATAAAACCTTGGGTTCAACGCCTAAAGTAAATTGGATTATCCCAGCAATCATTTCTTTTCAATAGAAGACTGATTTCCAGAGAAAAAAGGTCTGTTGCTATTGCTATAGTTTCTCACTATGGCTTTGACCGTACTGAGTGCATCTATGCTATTAATGTCACTCAGTATCTATTCACAGGAATTAGTATCTGGAATGCTTATGCGCTCCAGAAACAGGTTATTCCGGGTATTAGAGACTACATAAACTTTGGAACAAAGAAATGCGATTGTTATCTCACACATGCTGATGATTGACTAGTACACAGACATCCTGGAAACACACACACACACACACATACAGTACACAGAAACCTATCATACAGACAAGGACACAGTGGTAGTGTGTTATAGGCCTACCTGACTATGTATGTACTTGGTGTGCAGTCCATGTTCATCTGAGCCATCACCTTCAATATCAATTTTGTATTTGGGGCTGATGACCATGATAATCAACACTGATTTCTGGAACACAGGGCCCACTCATTAGCAAAAGAGTTAGAGATAGAATGTTGTTTCTGATTTTGGCAAATAGGCTTAATCATGTGAATCAATTGTAATCATGTGAACTTACATCTTTTAAAAAACTATCCATCCATTTATTTATGTCCAGTCGTCTAACGGGGTCGTCAAATATATCAATCTGTGGCAGAAAGCAAAGTAAGAGGATTTGGTTCTAAGAATTGTGAGAGGAATTACAATGCAGGCGAAGCACTACTGAATACTTACAGCAGGACGAAAGCCTTGTGTCATCAAGAAACTCACAAATTCTGGAATGTCTTCCGCAGTGTCTATAGAGTATGTTATGAATAGGTTCCCTGAAATAAAACAAAAAAAATTCTGTCGGGTACAGCATGGTTATTGGACATTACTAATATTACCATAGAACTAACATATAGGATAGAAATATTTTTTGAAGCAGTATTTTTTTTAACAAAATTACACTTATTTCCTGGAAATCAGGAATTGCTTAGAGTATGAACACAGGACAGTTTTAGCAATTGCACATAAACAGATAATGTTTATAAACTTATAGCCTGCTCCTGTTTATAAGCACAGCCATGTTTATCATAGTTTATTTAAACATTATTCATGGATCACAATCAGAATGGGAATTAACCAGGAAGAATGAAGCAAAGCATGTTTGACAGTATGTGTGTGTGTCCGTGTGTGTGAACAGCGGCCAAGTGAAGGGGCGAGAGGAGAGGTGACTCACGGCAGTTATCAGGTAGACTGATGGTCTTCTTCATCTCCTGCACTGGCATGGGACTTGGGGCAGCTAGTGACGGCACCGGACACATCTCTGTCATGACCCCTCGGACAGGGGGGGTGTGCTGCTGGCCCGGGCCTTTGGCCGCTTGTCTGGGGAAAGCAAAGCACAAACTTCACCCTTTGAATAAAATGCTTCAGCTATGAACAATATCCAATTCAGAGAAGCCTGTGAAACATGCAAATCTATGTGTACAGTAAACATGCACGTACTGTATGTGTTAGACAGTCAAATAGTAGACATGATATGAACACACAGCACCGCAGGTGAGGAATCAGGATGTGAAAGCCAATAGCTCAGGAGATGACAGAGGGCTGCGTATTACTAGATTACTGTATGTACTGTACCTGGGCCTGGGGTGGAGGAGCGGGTCCTGCACAGGCTGCGTGGGCAGGCAGGGGTGCTGGCGGCCTGGATCAGCAGGGGGCAGGCGGGGACAGGGCCAGGGCCTGGCAAAGTGGTTCCCATATACAGGATAGCCTGTCAACAGCAAATCAGTTCACATGCTTTCATTTTAAGCCAAAGAAATGACAACATATTCCACATTTGCCCATAATACTGTCAGATTGACAGAACATAATTTCTTCTTTTTTGTTGTTGTTGATAAATTAAAACTTATACCGTTCTAGGGAAGAACTACAGTAAGTTTGTGGTTAATTACATGCACTGTAGAAAGTTAACTTTACACTCCTTACTGTATGTTACAATGACTGATTACTAAATATACACTCTATTACTTATTATGACTTCATGTATTATGGTCTGTGTGTCCCTATCAGAGATGCCCACAAGGCAAAACGCTGATTACTAAGCTGCTAAGATATTGCAGCTATGGACCAGCCATTTACAGTAATTAGCAAAGCAAAGTGTGATCACTTCTCCAGAACCGCACTTATCACAGGGAGTAGGTGGCCTTTGTTGAAAAATAACAATAGAACACTAATATAAGTAAATTCATTGGTATAATTTTCAAACAATTGATTTATCTGTAAAAGCTGGTTGGTAAAAAATTGTTCACTTCCAATGTTCTAATGGTGACAGATGAATGGTGTCCATAGCCCATGAACAGACATGGCAGGAGAGGTAGTCTGTCACTTACGCAGGGGGTGATTGCAGCAGGGCAAGTGGCAGTGTGTGGGCCTCTGGGCCACGGGGTTGGTGTCCGAGTGAAGGGACTGCGGAGGCTCCAGGCTGGGCTCCAGGCTGGGCCGCATGCTGGGGGGCTCCTTAGGGGGTCTGTAGAAACTGGGGCGCAGCGGCGAGTCTTTCCTAGGCACCTCCATCCAGGACGGGACGCCGGCACCGTTGAGCTCCAGAGAGTTCTGGTGCGGGGTGACGCACGGAAACAGCTCCAGCCCCGCCGCCACAGCGCTGGGTGTCGACGCTTCCCCACAGGAAAGCTCATCCCAAGGTGCGCCTGGGTAATCCAGTCTGGGCACGGAGTTAATAGTCACAGGGGGGGGCGTCCACCCATCGTCCATGACGGGATGCTGCCGAGGTCTCCCAGGCTCTAGGTACTGCTGGGAGGCTGACAAGGCCAGGTTGAGGGAAGACGAGGTCATAGACTCGTCCATTTCTACCGGCATGCTTCGGCGATGGCACAAAGCTTCGGACGAGAGCAAGGCAAGGTGGGCAGATAGCAGAGGCAGAGTTTATTGTCTTTCACAACTGAGTTAGCCTACAGTATGTGTGTGTATATATACAGTATATATATATATATATATATATATATATATATATATATATATATACAGTATATATGTATACTCAAATGCTGTAGTGTATACACTGTGTGTATATATATACACACACACATACATATACATACATATACATATATAGAGTGTATATATACATTTATTCCATAATTTCCTTCGGGATTGATAAAGTATCTCAATCTGTCTATCTATCTATCTATATATATATATATATCTACACTGACAGTCTCCAATGTGTTGGGGACAAGGAAAGGAAGAACACTGGGAGGCTTACCTGGAAAGGAGTCCATTACTGTTGGCAAAACTGGACTGGATTGGCCACAGGGAATATTATCCACCCAGTGTCATGGGAACAAAAAGTCTGAGCCAATGACAGATTTCACAGACACAAGGAAATAAAAGTGATAAAAAAATGAAGCAAAGCTTGTTTTAATCAATAGTTTCTTTTTCTCTTCAGATTTTTTCCCCCAGGAATATTTACACCTCAAAACACACTACACCTCAAAACACATTCTGTTCAAGTAGAGCAAAATATTCTGATTAAATTCTTCAAAGAAAACAAGCTTCACAAAGTCAGCCTTGTGTATTCATTCTGTTTATTTTCAGCCTTAATCTTTCACACTGTAATCTTCTTTAAAAAAAAAACAGATTAAAACTTTGTTGATTCTTCCTATTCCCCTTCAGATTAAACCGATGCATTGAGATACACACAAAGTGAAACCCTCACAGCAAGTCTGTCTCAGTAAGTAAGCCGTACAGTACAAAGGTGAAACCAAAAGCCAGTGCTGACAAGACGACATTCCCAACCTGTGTTCACAGGACACAGTCACCTTGTTGATCAAATTCTTTACATGTTTTTCCACACAGACCATTTGGGAAAAAAAAACATTACACTATGGGATACACTAAACAGCCAACATGACAAACACACCTATTTCAGTCTCGTGTCCTACCTTTCTGAAGCCAAACAAGTGTGTCTGAGCTCTACTCCTTGTCGGCACGGAGACGGTGATAGCACTCCCTGTTTTTTTTTTCTTAGAAGGAAGAGTTCATACCACCATGCCAAACAGGAAAGTCCCTTTCCAAATATGCAAATATTGTAGAGCTACAAGCCTTCCACCAATCAGGTTTCTCCAAGCAGAGCACTGGAGGCACTGCTGTCAAGCCATGTTAAGTTAGTTAAAGTAATCTTGCACTTAAAAACTGTTCAGTCTGGTAAGCTGACAGTACTTGGGTGAACATGGAATTATTATAACTTCTTGCATTGCGCTGAATATAAATTGAGTATCCTAGCATCCTTGTGTCCTATATCTCTACAGTCACAAATCATATTACTCGTTTTCCATGGCAAAATGTACAGAAACATTACAATAAATCGTTTTCTAATCTAACACTGTACAGAAGTTAAGTCTGCTCTCACAAGTCATGTCCACTATTTCAATCTAAAAATCAAATTACTTCAGGAGAGTCTTATCACACCCTGTTCCTTGTGGCCTCCAGTGAACCACCATTGAAAACCAGACCCTCCTGTCCATCCATCCATCCACCCCCCCCCCCCTGCCCTCAACAAGCCTGGATCTGCTTGTGGTCGGTGAGGACGACGTGGACGGGGTCCCTGGGGGTAAGGGGCCTCCTGGCGCTGGGGCGGGCCACGGAGAAGACCCTCATGGTGTTCTGGGTGAGGATGGAGCTGAGGTCGCGGGGCCCGGCTCTGCAGGCCAGGGTGGAGAGCAGCTCCTGGCGGAAGCGGCGGCTCACCATGCAGTAGAGCAGGAAGTTGGTGGTGGAGTTGAGGTTGTGCAGCATGTTGGCCAGGTCGCTGGCCACGTTGATGGGGATGGCGTAGTCGTTGCGGTCGAAGTCGGCGTGGTTGTACTTGGTGCGCAGGATGCAGTAGGTGATGAAGCGCGGCAGGCTGAGCGCCACGAAGGCGACGGACACCGTGCCCAGGAGGATGATGGTCCGGCGGACCATGCCCCGCGTGTTGGAGCCGCGGATGGTGCGGCGCTCCTCCTTGGTGAAGAGGCGGCTGGAGCGGCACAGGTGGTAGGCGATGAGCGAGTTGTAGATGATGACGAGGACGATGGGGATGCCGGCGGAGAGGAAGGACGTGACCCACACGATGGCGGTGGAGTAGAGCGTCTCGCGGTAGAGGCAGCGCGGCAGTGTCACGTTGCCCGTCTCCAGCGTCAGCGTGACCGTCGTCACCTCGTAGACCCAGCCCATGGGCACGGACGCCAGGTGCGACACCACCACCACGCCCACGCAGGTCAGCACGGTGGTGCGGGAGCGCGCGAAGCGCTGCTTGGCGGCCGTGGAGCTCAGCACCAGGTAGCGCTCGATGGTGAACACCACCACGATCCAGGCGCAGCTGTAGAAGGCGCCGTACTGGAGGATGCTCACTATGGCGCACCACCAGGGGTGCGAGTGCCAGAAGGGCTGCAGCGTCAGGAAGGTGAGGCACAGGTCCAGCAGGATCACCCACACCAGGTAGGACGTGTCCACCACCGCCAGGCAGCTCAGGTAGATCACGGCTGGCGCCGACATGCCGCACTTACGGAAGCGGATCATGTAGAAAGTGAAAAGGTTCGCTGGGAGAAAGGAAAAGACCAGAAAGGCAACGTTTTGGTCAGCCATGTTTCTCTCTCTCCGGTATGTTCCCTCAGTGGTGGGTGAGATAAGGGTGATCTAAGATCTATTCTGTTTTACATGAATTAACATTAATAAACATTCACCTGAGAACCTATACCACCCGGACTATTTTTTACAGGGTAGAACAATGCTGAGGGTCACAGTTATAAAATTCCACATAAATATGTGAAAGAAAAAACATGTTGTGAATCATAATGCTTCATAGTCTTCGGTAGTGAGTAAATAATCTTAAATCTTAAGATTATCTGTCAGTTGTTTTTCTTCCATTTCTTCCAATCCATTTGATCAAATAGCATAAAGTTGGCATTATTTATGAATAGCCTACAAAAAAAGAACTAAAAATTATATACTACTATATGTTATGAAACATATATTTTCAAAGATCATTATGACATTCTTTGGATGTCCTCAGGACTATTTTTAATGTAAGAAATGCAGGAAATGCCTTTTTTCCTGTGCTGTTATTGTTGACAAATGGCACGTGTTAGAAAATAATTGAGCGTCTCTCACTAAATTTGATCTTATATGCAAAACACTTGGCACAAATTCAGGCTTGGGGTGTAACATAATTATGAGCATGTGTTCCCACACGCACGTGTTCACACCTTCACACACACACACACACACACACACACACACACACACACACACACACACCTGGAATCCCCAGGATGCAGAGCAGTGGATAGTATACTTTCTGTACATTGATGAAAACATTGGATCCATCCATGGCTGCACTCATCAAGGCAGGCGAACATCCGACATGCTAAAGGCTGCAATAAAAGCATTAGAGGGCAGATGTGATCCCATGGAGATAGTGGCACAGCAACAGCTAAGGCTAGACACCACACTACTGGCTAAGGCTACAATGCCATGATGTCACATCGCACCAGTTCAAGCCGCTCTTTGGTGACAAGCTGTCACTCACCAGTTCCTCACTGAAACATCACTCACTCACGGCCAGGAACAGAAAACAAACAGTGTCTTTTCAGAAAGTCATTGTGAGGTCCTTTGCCTATAAGCAAATTCCAGAGGAAATAAGTTCAGCTAATCCTGTCATTTGCACTGTGTTCAACTTCAACTGATGACAGAGAGAAGGTACTTGAATAGAATGGAATGCAGAGAGATGAACTGCAGTGAGACGTAGAAATGGGCTAACGTTAGAAAACCAGAGACAAACTCCCCTCCACTGCACTGGAAACCAATTATTATCCACTAAACGACTTACAGTCAATATTTGTCACCTTTCTAAACCGTTCCAACAAGCTTTGACTTCACTGCTTAATGGTCTAAATCTCACATCATCATTTCTTACAGACAGATGGATAGATTTAAGAGTAAAAAACAAAGAATGTCACAGTTCTCCTCTCATTATGAAAATAAGTAAATATGTAATTAAAAAATAATTTATATAATTATACCAAAGAGTAAATATAACTTATATTAAATAGCCTTAAATTATTTATCCAATTCAGAAAATCTAGTCTCATCTGTGCGGCGATCATTCAAATGCACAGTGTAAACAAGAAGGTTCTACAACATATTGCAATAGGTTCCCTAATACATCATTATAGGCTATATGATATTGTACTCACATTGGAAAGGCAGAGGTTTGAGGGAGGGTCTGCCAGTGGTCAGGAGTGCAGTGATCTGACAGTGGTCCGACTGGTCCCTTCCTCGCCCTCCAGCTCGGCCTGACGAGACCCTGATGTGCACTGGCTGGCTGGCTGGCTGGGAGGACAGGATGCCAGGACGACAGGATGCAGGTGAAGGGTGCAGCTAAACACTGGAGAGATAAGCAGGCCATAGCGGGCCAGACGCACACACTCCATCGATCTGTGTGATGCGCTCTAATGGCCTCTTCCTTTAGTCACACTGGATAACAGTTTATGGCCTGGCCAAAGGTGCCGAGTCGTCACCAAACATTTCACATCACAACAACAACAACAGAAACAGATTTATAACCAAAAAAGTGAGAAATTGAACAGAAAAAGCACCTTGAAGGGGTTAAAAGAATTAATTCATTCATTGATTTTCTCCTAGGAGTCCCTCTGGTGGCAGAGACGAGTAACAGCAGGCGTTTGCTCTCATGGCAACCAGAAGCAGCAATAAAATGGTGCTCTGTGAGGGTGTTGCCTCCACTGGGAATATTCTGCTTATACTGCTTACACACACACACACACACACACACACACACACACACACACACACACACACACACACACACAAAATACACATCACACAGACAGAGCATAAAATGCTTATTGTTTTTTTTATTGTCAAATGGCAAATCAATGAGTTAACCAAAATGGTCATGTTAAAAAAATGGGAATGGAGAAACTGAGAAAGTGAAACGAGAAGAGTGACATTTCGTTCTTAACCATCATGTCAAACTGAAAGAAGAGAATGTCTTTAAAAAAACATATCCTGATTCTGATTCACACTGTCTTCAGATCAGCTTCCAGAGAACATACTGGTTCACATGTGACATGTCTGTGGTTGCTGCACTATTTTCACCCAAGTCATTATCCACCTACTGGTTAAATAAAATATACCATGACAATGAGGATTTAAGACTGAATAACATCAAAGTCAGTAAAAGAATCGATAACAACAATAAAAAAGGATGACGACGTTGACGTGGTTCCGACATGATTGGCGGAAGGTTCTGGAAGTGCTGTGCATACAGGCCCAGAGTGATTGGTGATTACTGAGGTGCACATGAGGGGGGTGGGGTGAGGCTGCCCCCCAACCCATGTGACTCCTGCCCCCTGCAGAGAGAGGGAGGAGGTAAACAGTGTCCCCTCTCTTCACAAATGGCGTCACACAGAAGGAGCGAGACACATGAGATGTGACAGAAAGGCTGCTTTGCCTGGCTCTGCACACAAGGGCAAATGAGGCTGTGAAATGTGGACATGGCTTTCTCTTCAGAAATGAACATGTCTCTCCGGGTTGACACTAAATACCTGCATTGGACATTTTTGGGCTACTTTTTCATAAAAATTTCCAACCTTGTAATATAAGCGCAAAGAGATATGTTCAAAGGTTTCATTATTACATGTTTGGCTGTAATTATATAAAAAAAAAACAATGTAACATAAATTACTCGTAAATAATTCTGTTACAGCATTAGCCTAGCAACTATTATGTGAAGAGGACACATATTTTACATGGATGAAAAAGTTAGGCTAACTAAAGCTAGCTAGCTTCTTCAGAGGCAATCCGAGTGCCAGTCACCCTTTAATCCCTTCAAACTCCATGCTTGCCTGAAGCCTGGGAACGAGATGATCGTTTGAAAAAAGGGAATTAACACACTGAGACAGTAAGCTTACAAGAGAACCTGCACGTCCGTTGTACACATTTTCTGTCCAAAAAGAGGAATTTCAGGACTGCTTCTGACAGTTTCCCATCCAATTTTTAAAAAACGTAAAGTCAGGAAAAGAGCTTTTTTCTACAGTATGTGCTGTCATCACCAAGTACTAAGTCCATCTCCAGTGCTTTCCTTATGAATTACTTTGATTAATCTTAATTACTTCATTTATTATGAGTACAAGAAGTATTTTGCTGGAGACAAATGACTTATGACAGACAACATGGAGGTGAACAAAACAAGAAAAAACAACTAAAACGGGCCAATTGAAACAAAACAAAACTTAGGAGTTTAAGCAAACAATCAGTTCATATTTACACTCAATACAGGCTTTGCATTGCATCCTCACCAACCCCAATAAACTTGCCTTCCCAGACCATCCAACCCCACCCCACCCCACCCCACCTGTCCCCTGCCCCATCCTGCACCCAAATCACCTCCTCCTCCACCTTCCACATTCCAGTCTCATGGCCAATGAAAAATCCATCCCGCCTTTTCTGGAGTCCAGAGTCCTTGACTGAGTCTGAGTATGTGTGTGTGTGTGTGTGTGTGTGTGTATATGCATACTCTGTAATCTGAGAGTTTGGTGAGGAGAGGCTGTTTGGAGGACAGTAGAATCTGTACACGTCCCTACAGTCAGTCAGGAGAGGTTTTTGGGGAGAGGGTTTGTGTGTGGGACTGTTCCAGGGCCATAGCGAGTTCGTCCCCAGCCCCCATCCAGGCCTTGTCTGCAGGGTGAGCGGGCAGGCAGGCAGGCTGGTGGCCAGGGCTGGTCTGGGCCTTTCTAGGCAGGGCTGGGCTGGGCTGGGCTGGGGTATGTGGAGCCTGACTTTGGCCCACACAGGGGAGGGGAGGGGGGGGAGGGCGAGGGGGAGGGCAAGGGAGCGGTGCTGGGCTTAAAGGTTGTCTCCGGGCTGGTACTGTGGCTCGGTGGCGGTGAAGTAGTCCTCCAGGAAGGCCTGCAGGTACTCGAAGGTGGGCCGCTCCTCAGGGTCCTTCTTCCAGCACTGCAGCATGAGCTCGTGCAGCGAGCTGGGACAGTCCTGGGGGCACGGCATCCTGTAACCCCGCTCCACCTGCTCCAGCACCTCACGGTTGTTCATGCCTGGAGATGGGCACACACACACACACACATGCGCGCATACACACACACACACACACACACACACACACATGCGCGCATACACACACACACACACACACATGCGCATACACACACACACACACACAGAGAGACTAGGTCAGCATTCTTGCACAATGAGAAAAATATCTGTCAGAATGTAGATTTTGTTATTGGTTACATAATGCTGATATTCTAGTTGGAGCAGCAACAAATCCTCTCCTCACTCCCTTTGACACGGGAATTTTCCACCTAAAAGCCAAACTTAAAGTTGCGCCCCGTTGTTGTTCATCTCAAGGAGAAGAGAAGGGAGCGCACCGCGACGGCATACAAAGGCAAGCAGGCATACACCAAACTGCTACCCCAACAGGAACAAAAAGAACGCAGCTGCACCGTGTCAGCCAAGAGGTGACATTTCTCTGCAGGATGGGAGCTGACCCCAAATCAGCTCATTTCTTTAATGATGACCACAGGAGAGACCTGGTGGCTCAGACTGACAGGATGAAGAGAGGACCTTTAGTATGGAGGCTGAAGCAGACGTTTGCTTTGCTCTCCTGCATTTCTGGAATATTTAAGTGGAGCAGCGGCAGCAGCAGCAGCAGCAGTGGTATGCAGGCTAGGCTAGGCTAGGCTAGGCTAGGCCAGGCCCTCTGGATCTCGCCCATGCTCTAGTCTGCTGCTCTGCAGATG
>JASCQY010000048.1:2408345-2425153 GCA_030264315.1 Sardinella tawilis
ATCTGCATATCTGATCTGTCTTGTTCTCTCTCTCTGTCTGTCTCTCTCTCTCTGTCTGTCTCTCTCCCTCCCTCTCTCTCTCCATCCAGAGCTCCCATACAATGACTACTTTGAGTACTTTGGGCCTGACTTCAAGCTGCACATCAGCCCCTCCAACATGACCAACCAGAACACCCAGGAGTACATGGACAAGATCAAGTGAGTCCACAGTGCCCCAAAGACGCGTCTGTGTGCTAGCAGTTGGCATCTCACAGACAGGTGTTTTTAGCATAGCACGGCCTAGGGAGCCACTGCATTAGTCTAATTACTGGCTTTGCCGTTCACACAGGCATTGTAGTAGCTTAACATATTTGGCGGTTGAAGCCATAAAGTGTGTTCCCTATTGATTGCTGTATGACTTTGGTGAGGTGTTCTGTAGGCGAGTGTAAAAGAAGTAGAGTTGTGTCGTTGGTGCTAGAGTCGAGTGAAAGTCCCAGACTGAGACCGTGTGTGTGTGTGTGTGTGTGTGTGTGTGTGTGGCCTACAGGCAGCGTCTGTTTGAGAACCTGCGCATGTTGCCCCACGCTCCGGGCGTCCAGATGCAGGCCATCCCCGAGGACAGCATCCCCGACGACAATGTGGACGAGGACGCCGAGGACCCCGACAAGCGCCTGTCCAGTAAGATTGCTCACCCGGTCCCAGCAGCTCAATCACAGCTGACCGCTCCGCACAGGAAGTTCTGACTCGCACAGTAGAATACTGGTGGAATCCCATCATTCTCCTAAGCTCTAAGCCCTGACCCCTCATAGACTTCATTGGCATTAACTGACTTCAGTGTGGCGTGAGCACTTGTGACATGCGGTTCCTTCTCCCTGCAGTCCGTGCGTCCGATAAGAGGATAGCGTGCGACGAGGAGTTCTCCGACTCCGAGGACGAAGGAGAGGGCGGCCGGAGGAACGTGGCCAATCACAAGAAGGGGGCCAAGCGAGCCCGTGTGGAGGAGGACAAGAAGGAGGGAGAGGAGAAGAAAGTTGGTGAGAACTGACATGCTTGTGCGCACACACACACACACACACACACCAGGGTTGGAGTACTCGAGTCCAGGACTCAGACTCAAGTCCGACTTGTGCCCTATTCCACGGACTTGTGACTCGTCTCGGACTTGCTTACTGATGACTCGGACTTGAACTCGGACTTGTGTATTTACTGTCTACGGACTCGAGGAAGGACTCTGACTTTTCTTGTTTCACTTGGCTTCAAGCTTTTCCTATATTAATATACATAATTTCCCTAAACTTCCTTTCTCTGAATCCACAGATCACCATTCATAAACTCATTGCATTTAGCCTAGTGCAACCATTGCATTTAGCCTAGTGCTACTTAGCCATACCGTTAGCGATATGCATGTCACACTGAAATACTAACAAAAGTTGCAAAGTTACCATATGCACCAGTAACACCGTTAACACAACAACTAGTCATCATTCAGGTTAATTTATTGACAAACTGGCCTTGTAAACAGTGATCTCTCATTCTCTGTTTCTCGTTCTATTTAGCAGCTTTAGTGGAGAAAGCGCATATTTCACCCGTACTTCACGCATTGTTTTGGCTGTTTCTCTTCCTGGTGTGTCTGATTATTGGTCCCGTATGGAAACGTGTGCTCTATGGTATTTAGAAGGGAAAACCATAGGCCTACTATTGTGTACGTCTGGATCTCATTTTCCTCATTTAAACTCAATGAAAAAGTAGAAAAAAAATCTACTACTATAAGAATATAATATAGATATACTGTATTTTGACATAATATCACAGAATTACAAAACCAAGCATTTCCTAAAGCCTTTTTGGCACTGGTAGAGTGGCACATGCTATTTTAACACTAGGGAAATTAATGCGGCCACATCAAGTCTTTCAAAAGTAATATCATGTTCAACATATTGGCTAAATTAGACCACAAACCATAATCAGAAATGCACAAAGGACACTTAAATTACTAAAATGAGACTATTGTGACAACCTTTACCATAATATAGGCTATTTTTATTGTATGATTTGGACCCTTCACTGTAGGCTGTCAGCAATGTATTTTGTGATAGCTGTGTGCTATGGACTCGACATGGACTCGGATCAGCAGTAGGACTTGACTTGATTTTTTTTTTAAATGACTTGGACTCGACTTGGACTCGAGCACTGGGGATTGAGATGGACTTGGACTCGAGATTTAGTGACTTGACTACAACCCTGACACACACACACACACACACAAACAAAGAACTGATCTGAGTTCAGTCCTCAGCCCTTGTAGTCCTGGTTAGAACTACTTGTTCCACCCAGAAAGGATGGAGGTTCCATATGCATGTTGTATGAGACTGGTTTGCTAAAGCCTGTTGTTGTGCTTGTCCCTGCAGAAGTGAAGGAGGAGGAGAAGGCCAAGGAGAGCAGCACAGAGAAGACCGACACAAAAAGGTGAGTGACACCCCCAACCCACCACCAGCAATCACATTAGTGCCCCCTCATGACAGGCGCGTGGCGTTACTAGGCCCTCTGCTAACCGCCTCCCACATTATTCCCAGAGAGGGGGAAAGCGGAGCGAGATGCAAAAAAGCACAAAGTTCTGCATTCTATTTCCGTAATGGGGAGGTGGGCAAAATCCCCCTTCGTGCAGATCAGAGTCAAGCCTTTGTATGCTGTTACAGAAGATCCTTAAAGTTTCTATTGTGACATACCAATTTATGCAGAACAGAACTATTTACGTTGGCTGCTCCCATTATAACGCATTATGTTGCTCTGTTTTGGTCAGTGTTCAATGATCAGCAGGCAGGCTGGAAAGGCTTTTGGAAACTGTTCTCTGTTTCTAACAGACTTACTTGCACAGATAAAAGTTTTTAAAAAATACATGACCAAAATGAATCTGGAGATGTTTGCAAAACTCATTTGACCTTCACTCCATACCTAAGGGAGTTGATGCCGAGGTTTGTGGGCTTCCATTGGGCCGCATAGGACTCCTATCATGGAATACCACACACGGTGTGTTTGGCTGAGAGTTCAGTGGACACCTGTGTATTTGGATTGCCAGGCTGGTCTTTGTCTTGACTGTCTAATTCCAGAAAGAGCAGACACTGCTGCTGTTTCATTGTCTTTCACGTCCAGAGGTGCATGTTGTTCTGTGACGTGTGGTCGGTCAGTGTGTGAAAATCTTTTCTGTGTGTTTCAGTGTGAAGAGCGAACAGACCAGCAGTGCCTGAAGTGGCCACAGGGGGGAGCAGCTCTCCACACTGGCAGGCTTCACTCCACGGCAGTGGTGCCTCCTCCTGCTTCCCACACCAGCCCCGACCCGACCCGACCCGACCCGCCTCGACTCGATGCCCACAAGCATTATATTTATTACTCAAATGTGTGTCATAGATACATGTTTGTTTGTTTGTTTTTCTCGCTCATGCTTTCTCCTCCTCTCCCTTCCTTCCTCTCTTTGGTTGTGTTTCCATGGTCCTCTGTTCACTGTGACGGTCCTTTGGAGTCCCCCTTGCCGCTTACAGCATGCTTCTGCTGTCTCTCCCTTTGGAAGCTAAATGTTTTTAAATAGGCTTTTTATTTTTTTGGAAATGAATCGTCTGTTTGTATTGACTTGTCCTAGAGAGAATAATGTGGTTGTTAGAAACGAAACCGGAAATGACTTCATGTTTGTCTCAAATTTGATATTTTGCATTGACGTAATAAAATGTTTTTTATATTACTTGTTGTATTTTTGAGCTTGTATCTAATTATAGAATCAATCATTTAGAATGGTTTACTTATGAATCTATTATTATGAATATCAAGTCATTGAATAATCATTTTAACCTTCATTTTGTCTGCCACCTTGCAGAATATTTTACATTAGGTAGTGGAGATAAATTCTTAAAACAGTACAACAACAAAAAGAGTCAGGTTGGCCTTTAGATGGTCTTTGATGATTTCATACCAGCTCTTGATGGCCTAGCTTGTTGGGCCACCAACGGGAGGGACATGCTGGTTTTCTGCGGATTGCTGGTCATGCTGGTGTGGCCAGATAGTCACGATATTGCTGAACCAGTACAGTAGAAATTTTCAGCTTTTGTGGTTGATGTGGCTCAGACCACTATTTGCTGCATGTCCAGTCTATCAAAGAGGACAGATTGAATAGGCTGGTTTAATATAACGGATAAAACCAAACTAGTTAAACCAGTTGGATACGAAGAGAACATCGATATTGTTCATAGGCTGTCACATTTCCACTATGATAGTAGGACGGGTACGAGGCAACAAAACAAAAATGATCATCGTAGGTATACTGTCAGATTCATCCAGCAGAGGGTAGTGGTGGGCTATTTTGCACGATTTCTCTGGCTCGACTGGAAGGGCTCGACTTCGTCACTGTGATGATGATGCTTGTTCTGTGTTGTTTGGGACTGCTGCCTAATGGTGAGTTTTAACCCACTGACTAAGAGGCAAACCACAGCGTAAAAAAATGTGACGTTTCATTTGACTGGTTAAGTATATGTTGATGCAAATGACGGCTTACATGTAAGTGTTCTCTACGCAAACATGTTAAGGTGACGCAAATGGCCAAATTGAATTGCATAATTAGTACATTGAAAGCATGCATTAAGTAGAACTAAATGTTAGCTGTTAAGATATCTGGAATACAACATTGGCGTGTCTCAGGCCCGTTTCTTGAACGCAAATGTGATGAGGCCAGAACTCAGGAACTGTAGGCCTACTGATGAAAATGACCTGTCTGAGAATTCCATGTGTTGAAGCCTACACTGAGGGCAGTTGAAATGATGTACTCTGCATCATTAAAGTATGTGTTATGGATGTCTACTGGGTGTTCAAATAAGGTGGCATGAGAGTTAGCCTACAATAAAGGCTATTTAGTCTTCAGAGGTGCATTTTCACCATCCTCCCATTTCTTTTGTTTTGATTGTGTAGTTGGTGCCAGCAGTGTGGCCTGTGCACCTTAGAGAGGGTTCATGGCCTGGAGGGATTTACCCAATAAGGGTAACCACCTCAGTCTTTAAAGGTCTCCCATTGGAAGACAGGCCCCTAGTTTGCACTTTAAAGGTCACAGAAAGAAAAGAACTCAACAGGTTTGCGCAAGACTCAAAAACAAGAAGTCTGCTAGATCACTTCAGGTAATTTAGCTTGGGAAATATGAAAATATTTCAGGTACAGGCCTAACCAGTCACTGACAATATAAAGCAGCAACATGACAAGAGCCATGTTTTAAGTTTAAGGTGCATTTTGTTGGATCATTAATCTAATATGCAATTTCACTACACTACTACATAGTACTTGAATGTTTCTGACAGATAGTCCCCCTCCAAGAACACGGTCAGTCTGTCAGTCAAGTGATGGTGGTGAAAGCCTAGGGCCATGCTCAGCTTTTAAAAGTCATACCAAAAGTGCATTGCCCCCCCAAAGCCATCTTAGACTAAATGTCAAAGGAGGTTGTTGTGCCATAGAGCAAGAGATAGTTTACAGTTCATTTAAATCATATGTCATTATTACCTGTTACTCTATCATGACATGAGGCCACAGGTATGTATGTGTGTTGCGTAGAACAAGACATGACTGGGTCTGCTGAAATTTTATTCACATTTATTTTTGCTTTTAGTGTGCTCACAGAAAATTAGAACACCTTAAGCAGAGGAGTTTAATAGCAATTTTTGTAAGCAAAGTTACATTCCATCTCTAAGTCAAATTGGTCAAAGCTTCTCCAGTATTTACAAAAGAAAAGAAAGAGACAAGATGCTACACCAACATTGCATCTGATAGAGATTCCTTAA
This sequence comes from Sardinella tawilis, assembly GCA_030264315.1. Lineage (NCBI taxonomy): Eukaryota > Metazoa > Chordata > Actinopteri > Clupeiformes > Clupeidae > Sardinella > Sardinella tawilis. Next base: position 2,414,132 of record JASCQY010000048.1, read on the forward strand.
ATTTGTCAAAGACCACTGAAAAAGCATTGTCTGCTGTAATCAAAACATACCACAGTATATAAACAGGAACCATTCCACTTATCACAGCTTGGTTGAGTTCAAAATTGCTTAAAAGGTCTTCCAGGATGACTTTGTTGTTTTTGTTATCTTACAAAAATGAGCAGGGTGGAAAAAGAGAGAGCTGCAAACTTCATGTGCTTGAGATCAAGATTTCATTTGTACAATAATCACAGTTAAAAACACCCCGCCTATACATACTTACACTTTCTTAAGGTCATAAAACCAGCAATAAACAATAATGCCTATACAACTTGTAGTTCTACTGAATCAATGACTGGTACAGCTAATGACAGAGGTGAAAAGTTCCTATGATTTTTTTTCTTTTAAAAATGCCTTTCTAAATCTAGCTCTGGGAATTGTATCTTTGTTGTCGTTTTTATTACCATTATCCCTCAGTAAATATGACTTTAGTGTTGTAAACCGCATGGTACTCGTGGTATGTAAAAGTCGGTCGTTTTTTTTTTTTTTCTTTTTTCCTTTTTTCGACTAGTCTTTAAAATGTCATAGTCTGTTTGTGGCACCGCTCCCAGGCACGAATGTGCCACCTCCGCATCCTGCCCCCTGCCCCCTCTCCACCCTCCCACACCCACACCCCTCCCCTGCACTCCCTTCATGTACAACTCAACTGACCCCAGTTCTCCTTCATACCATGGGCATGTCCATACATTTTTGACAAGTATACATTTTGTATAAAAAAAATGCAAAACCAAAAAAGGCAAACAAAAACATTTAATACTGATGCAAAAAAATATATGTCAGAGTGTGGCTGTGATTTCTTCTGTTATCACTCATCTAAGCCACCCACCTCGCTGCCCGTTGGAATGGTAGTAACCATGGGCCGAGATGGGTTTTGTGGAGATAGGGGGAGGAGGGAGGGAGGGAGGGAGGAGAGAGAAAAAAAAAGAAAAGCTTTAAAATATCCCTGGTTGTAGACAAGTTCTCCAGAGCCAGGAACTGGCACCACTCCAACATACAAACAGGGAAAAATGTTCTTTGATTATCTTTTTTCCTCCTTTTTCTTGTGTCGTCGCTTCCCGTGGCGCGCCCTACTCCTGGGCCTCGGCGGCTGGGGCCTCTGGACTGGAGGCGGCGGCGGGCTCCTGTGTCGCGGGCGCCGGCTCCTCTGCTTTGGGGGCCTCCTGCTCAGGGGACTTGGCCTCTGCCGCGGGCTCCGCTGGCTTCTCCTCCGCCTTGGGCTCCTCCGCGGCAGGGGCCGCGGGCTTGGCCTCCTCGGCCGGCTTCTCTGCCGTCTCCGCGGGCTTGGCCTCCACTGGGCTGGCGGCGGCCGTTTCCTTGGCCTCCTCGGTGGCTGCGGCGGCCGGGGCGGCTTCCTCTCCGGCGGGCTTGGCCTCCTCGCTGGCGGCCGCCTCTGTGGCTTCGGCGCCCTCTGCCTTGGCCTCCTCTGTGGACGCAGCGGCCTCTTCACCCTCGCCTTCGCCGGTCTCCTTCTTGGTCTTCTTGAAGGAGAAGCCGCTGAGCTTGAAGGACTTCTTGAAAGAGAAGCGCTTCTTCTTCTTCTTGGGCGTCTCGTTGCTGGTGGAAGGCGTGGCGCCGTCCTCGGCCTTAGCGGCGCCCTCGCCCTCCGCGGCCGGTGCGGCCGCCTCGGTGTTCTCCTTCTCGCCCTCGGCGGCCTCCTTCTCGGCAGGTGCCGCCTCAGCCTTCTCGGCCTCCTGCTTGGGGGCCTCCTCCGCAGTGGCGCTGCCGTTGGCCTGCACCTCCTCTTTACTCGCCTCAGCCGCAGCGGGGGAGGCGTCTCCGTTCACCTTCACGTGACCATTCTCCTGCAGGAAACAGTAAGGGCATCAGAACCATGGCGGACAGGTAGAAGGCCTGTAAAGTGCGCTGCCATGTCGTGACACAGGGGGCAGCACATACCACAACTTTGGAGACATGATGGGTGCCATCTTAGGCTGTTTGGAAATATAAAACTGGAAACTTAATATTTCCAGAATTCTCATTTAAGTAAGTTTTTGCATTAAATTGACTTTTAAAAGTCCATCTTTTTTATATGCGAGTTCTAGCTCATTCAATCATGGGCATAACGAATCCCCGAAATACCGTGGGCAGTTCAGGCACCTAACGCTAGGCGGCGACGTGCACCTTGCCCAGTCCACATAGGGCAGAAGCGCCAAACTGAGGCAGATGCTCATTAAAACAGCAGATGCTCATTAATACACAGGATCACGCAGGGCAGCGTTTAAAACAAAATGCAAGAGCACAATTTAAAGAAATGCCTTTGCGTCGACCATAACTTCGAAATTGCCCAAGCATAATCACATCATCTCGTTTTTATTTCATTATACAGCATGGGATCTAAAGTGGGGTAGCTATCTGCTGCACTCCCTGGGCTAGTAAAGCGTCTCCCCTCCGTGAGCATCTGTAACAAAAGGCGTGGTAAGGGGAGCCACATCGAAGCCAGCCATTGTTACAGCCGTGCCACTATCTCCACCATTCGCTAAACTTCTCCATCATTTCACTCAAATTAACTAGTTGATTAGGATTTCGTGCAAATGTTCTAACTGACATAGATGAAACTTAAATTTACACCGCTCAACAATTAAACAATTAAACCACATGGTTGCGTTTGCTGGCGTTCAATACGAATCCAGTCTCAAAAACAATGGTCCCAAAATATCCATTAAATCAAAGAACGACTGAAATTATGCGGAAACAAATAAAGTAAATCCTTTTAAGTCGTATGTCTCTGACAAATAACAAAACTGCCTTTAAACTTTCTCGCAGCAATATTGGTCAAAACACCATTACTCAGAAAGCCGGCGTGCGCTTGGATGCGGTGCCCAACAATAACGCACAGCGAAACCCTCGCTGTTTTCGGTGTATGTAAAACATGAATTGCAAAACATTTTCAATGAAACTTAAATTTTACCTGTCCATTAGTCTTGGAAGGTGAAGCAGCCGCCTCTCCTGGCTTTTCTGCCGCGGTTTCGCCTTTTGCAGCGGTCTTGGAGAATTGCGCTCCCATGCTTTCGCTCCAACAAAGAAACTCAACCGATCCAAAAACGAACAAAGACCACAAGCCTCTTTCTTATTTGCACGCTCTTCGCAGATGCTCCTCTTTGAAAAGTTCACGCTAGGAGTAATCGAAGTCCAGTCTCAGTGAACAAATTGGGTAAAACGCAGAAAAAACTGCTAAGTGGAGAGAAGTAATAAAAAAATCCCAGATTTGTGGCTGTGTCGCTCTAGACAGGGTGGAAAATGGAGAAATTTCCCTTGTTGCTAATAAGATGCGGAGTCCAACGCCCAAGTGCACAGATGAATGGGCATTCCGAGCGATGACGGCATCCGCACCCAGATAGAGCCAATCAGAGCGCTCGCACAGAAAATGGGCGAGGTTTAGAAAGCGAGTGAACAATGGAGTAGAGCAGATTGTTGTTAATCTGAAAAAATCAACTTGTCGAGGCAACATTTAACAAGAACATTTATGGGAAATTTTGATTAGTCTTTTTTTTGCAGATTTACTACCAACAACAAAATTAAGAAAGTCTACTGCCTGGTGCATCTTCGGCACAGCAGTTTGGCTTCAATTCCGCCGTGTACTACCAGGATGGTATTTTAACTTGGTTCTCCGAAGAAATATGATTAAATGCCTCTATTGACACTAACCATTCATTCCGTTTTTAGAATCCGTCCATAATGTAAGAAAATTAGCTTGTGACATGATCTATTGATTAAAAAAAAGATTTGTTTTCGAATCCTCCAGATTCCCATAATTGTTTATGTAGCTTAATTTACAAGTCTGACATTTTCTGGCACAATTCGGGCGTTTTCATTTTTTTATCAGCACCGTCAGTTTTTAACATGGTTTAGTCTGTAAGGCAACAGTGTTGTGGGGAAAAAGGTGCATTTGATTTTGAGACACGCACGTTTTTTTTCGTATAGAACTGTTTTAAATTGCATGCTCCTCGCCAAATGATCCAATTGGATACCATCTTGTAAGAAGAGCGCATACACAGTCTGCCTCCATGACAGCACTTGCCTACGTTTTCCTGATAAATTGGTGCAGCAGATCAAATATCTGAGAACTGGTCCTATGCGCAAGCAAGCAAAGCTTGGGGAACCGGCGAAGTCAGAAATGCACCCCGGCTAAACTTGATAAGCGCCAACAATACTGGCAGTCAAAGGCGCGAGCTGGTTGGGCAATGAAATGACATAATTTTGGAGACAGTAGCCTATGTAATTCAATGTAAATTGCATGTATGGACTACGTAAGAAATAGGATAAACGAATAATATTTAAGTCGCCAGTTAGGTCTGCCAAACCAGACTCGAGAGGGAGGGGCAACCGGCTTAAATCAAAGCCATATAAAATGGAATGCTGAATAAAAAGGTTCATTTCATGGCTCTGAACAGCGTTGTGCGGGATGGAGTCAAGCACGTGCTCTTGGCCTTTTTTGTCAAACATGCTTCTTATTAGCATGTCCTCTTTTAATTAATTAATTGACATTAAAAGGAGTGATTTTCTGAGATGCTCTGCAGCAATTTACTCTCCGAGAAGCATTGGGGCTCGTGTTGCTGGGAATAATGTCGTTTCCATGGTGATCTCGTTGGCAGAGCTGAAGTAAAGGGAGAGGAGTGGCGCACACATAGCCGCTTCGCTCGTGCCAGTTAGGGCGCAAGATCTTTACAAAGAAGGCTATGCTTACAATGGATAGTGGGATTTCAAAAGTCGCTGTGTCGGGAGTAGCCTATCCAAGAAGACTGTCAGAAAGGGCTATTGTAACAGTGTGCGGAATTTGGTGACGGTACCATGTTTTCTTCTGAAAAGTGATTTGTTTAGCAGTTTTGATTCTCAACAGCATTTCCAAGTTGCCAAGATGACTGCAGTATAACTTCACACGATACTGCAATGACTTGCCGGTTGTGGGAGCGTGCGTTTATCAACCTCGATTGTTTTCCCCTTTTTTCCCCCGTATTTTTTCAAAAGATACTAGTCAGTTTGAATCCTTGGATCCGCTTCATATTGCAATCCAGTTGTTTTAGGATGCACTCGGACATCATGGCTGTTGTTCATATTATCACTTATACTTCAGAGGGCATAGTTTGTAGGATTCATGAAGATTGGATTCATGGGATCATGTGCCAAAGCAGATTAATTTAGCATGAGTTAGTTATCACCAGTCCTCCTAAATAAGTTACAGTATAGCCTTAAGAATAAACAGTGCAAGCGAAGCTTTGTCCTTACTCTTAAATTCCAGCACTTTAACTTTCATTTCCTCTCAGAATAACATTTGTTGGCTCCCTTCATCAAAAGTGACCTTGGTTGTTCAGTCCACATGGCATCAAGGTCAAAAAACAACTCTTTTTCACACTGCACCCCCACACTATATGGTGTTAGCATATGTCTGGTGTACAAGTTCAAAGATGTTACTCCATCAACACTGAGCATTTGGCTTAACTAAGCTCCTCCATAAACCGGCATGACATAATCATAGCCCAGTGAACTCTGAGCAGAGAGCGGGGAATCTAAGAGTCTACAGACAACAGTAAACCCCACTAAATGATGTAGAATGCATCATTAGCTGTAGTAGTAAGTGAATTGCATAAAGAATTATACAAAATAGGCCAGAGTAGAAAATACTTTTCACATGACTTTGGCCACTTTTCTGTAGGCCTATTCAAAATAATCTCTCACTCACTTTCTGTCTATTCTGACCTTCTGTCTCCCCTCACCTCTCCTCACCTCGCTCACCTCTCATACTGCAGCTTGGTTTTGTGAAAGAGAGTCTCATGAATGCATCGTGGGAAAAGTAACCTCTATGGCTGTTTGAGTTCAAGTCACAGTATTGCGCAATAATGCAGATGGAATCGCAATAACAGACATTTTCATGCTTAGTCAACTTGATGAGATTACATTCCCTGTTAAAGTCGCACGACAGGCTAGGGTGAGACAAGTGGTAGAGACAGTGTCAATAATACCACTCAAGAACAGTTACACACACACACACACACGCACGTGTCAGGAAATGAAGAGGCCAGACAGCTGTTTGACCTGATAGGTGCCACTGTAAAAACTCAACCCTATAATAAATGAATAGGCAAAGAGAGGCCAGGCTGTGAGCTCTCCTGCTCTCTCCTGCCTGCAATCACTAAACAGACCGCCGCACTGATCTCCCCTCAACACTCTCTGATGACTTCCCTCTCCTTATCAGTCAGGAGGAGCGGTGCGGTGCGGTGCATGTGCAAGTGCATGTGTATGGGCCGCCTTGCCAGGAGGAAGCAGGCCACGGTTTGTCCTGTTGACAAGTGCCTGCCATCGCTCACACAGGGGGAAGTGAGAAGGGGCTGCTGGACCAGTACAAAGTTTGCAATGCAAATACTGCAGTCAACTGAGCAACCCTCCCATGGCAGATAAAGGGCACAGATGTGAGGCCAGGAGACAAGGATGTGGTGATGGCTTTGGAGATAAAGGCTGCTTTTGGTATATGAAGTTAGAGATGCGTTATCTCATAGGAAGAATTACACAACATCAGTTCAAAGCCGTATCTATACTGACAAGAGAGATGTTGAAGGCAAACAGACATGCAATACCAGTTTTCTTTCTTTCAGACTGGTTGAGATGTAGAGAAGATTTGGCATAATCTTCAGCATGTGATGCATGGCAAAACCTTCAATTTCCTATTCTCAATGACGGAATTTCATGATACTGGCGGCGGTTAAGCCCTGAATAAAGTACAGACTGGTGGAGATTGCAGTTCTAGAAAAACAGTGGGATTACATTATACAAACTGCTACCGGCAACCTCCAACTGCCGTAAGCAAAGGGCACACTTTGGGGAGCGGGGGATGTTTTGTTTCGCAGACCTGGAGCTAATGACAAAAGGCTTGTTCTTGACTTTCTTGTGTCCCTCGGTACTTTTGGGTTTGGCCAGGTTTTGTTGTTTACAACAGAATCTGTTTTCTTTTACTGAAGAAAAAGGCTAACAGAAGACAGACTGTACAGTAAGGGATTGGAATAACTAAACAAACTTAAAAAAAAATCTGTAACTATAGACTTTCTGTCATTCCCCGTTAATGCTCCAGGTTCTCTTACATTGTTTCTAAATTGATTATTAAAATATGCCATTTTTAATTAAATTAAAAGTCCTTAACTAGACATTGTGTTTATATTCAGACATGCCGCTCAACAGGTCTGTTGGTCAGCTTGAGGTGTCACTTTGCATGTTCTTTAAAGGAGAAGTTTGGTGTGAATCAATCCATAGCCCTGGTGTTCAGGGTCACAGAATGCTGTTCATAGGAAAAAGAATGAAGAAATTTGATACAACATAGACCGAATAATGACTCGCTATGCCCCATTCGGTTAACAACGGCCTATGTTGCATCATTTTTTTTTCATTCTTTTTGCTACAGACAGCATTCAGTGACCTCTACCAACAGGGGTATGGATTGATTCACACCAAACGTCTCCTTTAAAGAGAAGCTGCCCCAGGAAAATTACACATAATGAGCAGAGGCAGACCAACGGTTCCAAGTAGCATGAGAGGACCTTATCACTCCCTGCGCAGCAACAACAAAGCCTCTGTGCTCAGAGCATGGGAAATGCCACGCACCCACGCCTGGAGCTGGTTAGCGTTTACCTACAGTAGTCACTAGATAAAGAATCGCCCCACTCCCGCAGTCCATCCACTTCTTACAGAGAGAGAAGCAGGGAAATGTGCTTGTTCTTGCACTACTTCCTAAATATCTACATCTCAAACCCATCTCTGGGCCAATGAGGAGTCCAGCATGTAGTTGGGGGAATAAAGTCCTCATGTTTACGGCTTTGATGGTCCCTGTATGTAGTCCATTCATGTGTGTGTACTGTGTACATTCACCATCATCATCTGACAGTGTTGGTGCCGTGCGCTCCGATATGTCAACAAGAGCCCACTGGGCATTCCAGGGGTGTGTGTGTGTGTGCACACAGCTAATGTGTTGTAAGCAGCATTTTCATTGCCAGATAAAAACAGTAGAAACACTTCAGGTTAGAAACGCTGTTTACTGTCCAAACACTGAGAAATACTGTAACTGTATCTCTGTGTCTGTCCCTCTCACGTGCACTGACTGGTCTGGTCTCTGTGTCTGTCCCTCTCACGTGCACTGACTGGTCTGGTCTCTGTGTCTGTCCCTCTCACGTGCACTGACTGGTCTAGTCTGGTCTCATTTGAGCAGCACTGGAGAAAGGCAGAGGAGAGATGCTTTGAACACACTGCTTTGGTGTCTATAAAGTGCCCTGTGTACTCCCTCCCTCTCTCTCTCTCTCTCTCTCTCTCTCTCTCTGTTGTTGATGCACAGGTGTGAAGCACACCCCTCTTTGGCCATGCTGTACGGACAAAACAAACGCACAGGTTTCTTTATTTAAAAGAGGAAGAGGAATTGTCCTTGTGCTAAGTGTTTGTGTCAGATGAATCTGGAGATGAATGCATGCACTAAAACTGTGGCTATGCGCATGTGCATGTGTGTGTGTGTGTGTGTGTGTGTGTATGTGTTTGCATGGGCATGTTGAGTATTGGGTTGGGGCCTGACAGTGATGGCTGTTTGTCTTTGCAAACTCACAGCCCAAGCGGAATGGGTGAGGTGAATGCCACAGAGACTGGGTGGGGTTGACTGAGAGTTTCAGCCTCTGCCCTGACTGCACCGGTGGCTTCACAGCTCCTCCACTGCTATTATGGAGATGCTGGTAATTGGGCTCATTGTCAGGCGTCTCACCCAAACTCAATGGCAAAAACCAAGACTTGTAGGTCTACTCTGTCCAACAAAAGGGCCAGGAACCCAACACTGACCTGCACACAAAGGACAGGGGAAACATAATCTTTTACATACGTCCTTCTTGGTTTTGTGCGAGTGGGAAAGGAACTGCTTCCTCTGCCCGTCCCCTCAGCGGCTCTGGCCCTGATTCCTGTCCTGGTGCTTTGTCTCGTCCTCCGCATGCACCCCACCCCACCACACCCCACCCCTCCCCTCCCACTCCCTCAGCGTTGGGGAATAGCTCCTTCTGGTTTGGGTGGGCCTCTTTACCCACACAGATGGCGTTTTAGGCCCTCACGTCAGACACCATGGGGAGATTATCAGAGAGCGAGAGAGAGAGTGAGAGAGAGAGAGAGGGATGGAGTGAGAGAGACAGATGACGAGGCAAGCAGAGAGGGAGAGGCATGGGTAGAGGGAGAGAGTGATAACAAGGAAGAGGGGGGGGCGAGGGGGAGAGGAGGGAGGGGAGGGGAGAGAGTGGGGGATCACCAGAGAGCAGGAGGGAGGACGAGAAAGAGAGAGAGAGAGAGAAAGTAAACCAACAGGATTTTCCATTCACTGCACCTGCATATGTGTGGTATTAGCAGTGCAAAGCAAGGCAAGTTGTTGACGTGAAGACTGGTGTGTGTTTACTATGGGAGGGGTGTGTGTGTGTGTGTGTCGGGGCGGGGGGGGATTGATTAGGCTAGTAGGCCAGTATGCTGTGGGGGAGATACCCTCCATTCCTGCATCCTTCGAGTCCCAGCCCGTGGACACGCAGCATCCTGTTCTCTCTCTCTCTCTCTCTCTCCCTCACAGGGCCCCAGTAAGGAGGCAGGCAGCATCCTCTCTCTCTCTCTCTCTCTCTCTCCCAGGGCCCCAGTAAGGCCCCAGTAAGGAGGCAGGCAGCATCCCTGCTCTCTCTCACACACACTCACAGAGCCCCAGTAGAGAGGCAGCTACAGGCAGCTAGCCGCAGTCCTCCCACATCTGTGAGTGGGAGCCACTGCCCAGGGAAAAATGCCATTCAATTACCCAGGCTGTGCAGTTGCAACCAAAGCATCCATTATACAAGCACATTTTTCTTTTTTACTGGAAAGTGCCCTTGGATCATGTGTGCACTCGTTTTTTTCCCCCTCTCCTCGGTTTCCGCACGCTGCTGGGCGGCTTTAAAGGCACAGAGGAAACGTGAGATTTTATAACTGTAAATTATAGCGAGCTTGTTTGTAGACCCTCGGACGTAAAAAAAAAAAAAAATCAGAAGAAAAATGGGCTAACTCGTATCGTATGCCACAAAGGATATGTCATTTCATAGTGAGAGGGAGTTATCAAACAACTTGATGTCTGCCATAAAATGGAATGGGAATGTATACACCCAGTTCAATATTGTTATATTGTCAGAGGCCACAATAAAACATTACAGTATGTGTGTGTGGTGGTGGTGGTGGTGTGTGTGTGTGTGTGTGTGTGTGTGTGTGTGTGTGTGTATTAAATACACAGTGGTGATGAAGGAAGGGGGGGGTTCTTCTTGCAGCTGGCATGGAAATTGTCATTAAATATTTTCTAATTGAAGTAAAAGGCGTTCTTATTAGCATTGGAGAGTGTGTGGGCGTGGAAGTCTGTCTCTGTACTGTATGTCTCACGCTTCGCTTTTCTTTTTCCCCGTTTTGTCATTCTTTACCATTTGGCGGCCAAAATGCCTTCCTCATTAACTTTCACAAGAAAGCCACAAAGGGCTCGCCAGAAGCCTGGGATGCAGCTGAGGGAGCTCATGTGTGCTGGAGTCCCCGCGTCACGCCGCCCGTCACCCACACAGCCTCCCTCGCTCCCTCTCTCCCTCTCTCTCTCTCTCTCTCTCTCCGCATCTGTGCCGGCCTACACACCATCCCACCAGCCCCCCTGCTCCTCTCCGCTCCACTCCCAAAGGGGGAAAGAGAGAGAGAGAGGGGGAGAGAGGGAGAAAGAGAGAGAGAGAGTTGATTAAAAGCAGGTCCTTCAGGGGGTATAGGCCGCTGCTGTCGGAGTAGTGCGTGTCGATAAGATTTTTTTTTTTTTTGTCATGGGCGCAGTTTGCTGCCTCAGCACGGGCTTTGGCCACAGGAATGCTGGCTGGCGGCTGACGGATATGCTGGGACGCAGCCGTGTGCGTCTCCCAGAGTAATCAGTTTAGCCCCCTCGCACCGGCTCCCCCCTTCCCTTCGCATCGCATCGCACGCCGCCAGTGTGACAGCTCAGCTTTG
>JASCQY010000048.1:2444334-2456654 GCA_030264315.1 Sardinella tawilis
GTCTGAGGCTGGTCTATATGCGTGGCAGACAGGCAGCTGTTGTGCCGTGCTGGGTGAGATGGATACAGTTCTCCGTCTAAGACGGGAGAGCACAAATCCTGCCTGGCAAATGGCCCTGGGCTGGCTGGCTGGCTGGCTAAGCAGCCTCATGCAGTCTGGGGGGACTATAACTCTCTCAGGCTCCAGGGCTCAGGAGACACCAGGCTTTCTCAGCCACAAAAGCCTGTCAAGTGGACCATTAAGCCACCGGCAACAACCAATAAAATTGGCCCCAGCGAGATGGGCTGCATATGTTTAATCACAACTGCAGGGTGTGCGCACTCTCTGTCTCTCACACACACACACACACACTCTCTCTCTCTCTCTCACACACACACACACACACACACACACACATGCACAAATCAAAGATGAGAAAGCTAACGAGCTAACAATTCTGAATACCATCATCCACCTCACCACACCCCTTCCACTTGATCCGCAGCATGGCGATGTCTTGATTACCAGCTGCCCTGGTAATTCATTCTTGTAAGAGGAGGGGGTGCTTTTAGCCCTTTTTTGTGTTTATATGGAGCCATATAGACCAGTTTCTTTAATAGCATTGAGTCAACCCAGGTCTGGTTGATCCAAATTGAAGTGCATGTAAGGAGAAAATGAATGGTCCCCCCTAACAACTGCGCCCTGGCCCTCTCTTAGCCAAGAGCTTGGGCCAGTGGGTCAATATCACCATTCAGGCACAACAAATGAAGCATTACTTGAAACACTGGTGTTTTAACCCCTAAATCATTCATTAGAGTGGATTGATTTTTCCCCCGTGCGCAACCCAAGTGTCAAAAGGACAGCGGCCATGGCTGAGTGGAGACTTCTAGAAGCGTGCCACGCCATTACAGTACAGTACATCCCCATAGAAGAAGAAAAAGAAGAATGTATATATAATACAACTCAGTGTTGTGATAGCCCCTCTATTAAGCTCTTTTCTTTTCCCTTACACACCTCTGCGCTCAATCTTGTTCTGCCTCTGTCTCTGTCCCTTGGGACTGACAGGGCTAACGGGGCGCTAGCTTATATAAGATCAATACTTCCTGGGTAGAAAATAAAACCAAAAGCATTTCAACTTCAACGAAATCTGAAACCAGACGTGTGTATTTCTGCCCGGTGTTCAACATATAATCAAACTCCCCAGAATGTGTTCATTTGGAGGAGACCTGAGCAGAACCATCTGTATAAATCCAGCCCTTGTTGACTTAGTTTTAGTCAATATAGATTATAGGCTTAGGAGGTACTGCAGCCAATTAATGCTGTTGTTCTATAAATGTTTGTAAAAGATATCTAACGATTTCCAAGAAAGATTTTTCCTTCTCAGTTTTTCATGCTAACCCTTCTTTATTTTCACTAGTCCTCGCCCCAAGAAAAGAGGACTTGGTAAACAGAGAATTGAGCAAATGAGCGAGTCAGTGCTAGTGAGCGTTAGCGAGCGCTGTGTGGCTGTGTAACAGATGAGATGCATGATCTGGCACAGGGGGACTGAGCCGAGAGTGAGTCATCGTGGGGGATGACATCAGTGCGCACCCAAAAGAAGGGTGAAGAATGTGTGTGAGTGAATGGGGGGGGGGGCGCTCCGGGCCTCTCTGTGTTATCAGCTAATCAGGTTACGCTGCTCTCCTCTCCTCCACCCCGCCCATGATGTCATATTTGGCCTGAGCGCTGGTGGCAGGAGAGGGTGGGGGAAGAGGTGGAGGTGGAGGAAGGGGGTCAGGGGAGGAAGACAACCCGATCTTCACATCATTCTAATCCAATTACGCCCTGACGGATCTGTGTGGACCGATACCCCCCCCCCCCAGATAAGGGGTCAGATTTTCCCCCAATCCAATCAATCACATCCAGTAGCCATGGCTGGAGTGCGGTGTGGCGGTGAGTCTAATGTGTTTACAGGCCTCCCTTGGCCGGGCGTCCAGCCTCCTGAGCCATCTGCCATCTGCTGCTCCTTGGCTAGTTGGACACCCGTCCACAGATGGCAGCCCGGCCCATGCCCCCCTCCCGCTCCGCCTCCCGCAGCCCAGGAGACGAGCATGCCGCACGCGCAGAGATGCTAGCGCACAGGAACACACCCACCCACACACACACGCACACACACACACACACACACACACACGCACGCACGCACACACACGCCCAGCATAGACATGCCTCTCTGCCTTTCTGCTCACAAGGAAAAACCATACAGTAGATCACAATGGAAAACAATGCTTCTGCACTGCACTGCACTGGGGTCTTTGATGTCTTTCACATTGATAGGATGGATGGCTAACTTGCCTGCTGCTATTAAGTCTTTGACGAGTGAAACTTTTTTGTTTGGAAATGTTATTTTCCCAAGCCTTAGACACACCCCAGCCCAAAATAGAGAGGCGCGTCGATATGATCATTAGGCTCTCTGAGCTGGAATCAAGTGGCCCTTCATGACGATGGATAAAGGCAGGGGGCTGCATTGATTCTGCTCCTGTTATGTAATCAGGCCCTTTTTACCGTTTTTCCCGCTCTTTCTCTCTCTCTCTCTCTCGCTCACACACACACACACACACACACACACACACACACACTTACACTGGGAGATGACTGGCACTGGATGTAAACATGGGCCTGACCTCATTCACACACTTCCACTGATGCCATGGCGCACACAAACACAGAACCGGAGGGAGAGCCCAGGATGGAGACACATGAAAGCTTCATAACCCATCACAGAGCGAGAGAAACAGAAAAAGAGAGAGAGAGAGAGAGAGAGAGAGTGTATGTGTGTGTGGAGGGGGGGTCACCTGCTTGAGGAGGGAAATGATGTGAAATATTCAGTGCCTTCTAAAAATAAACCCTAATCCCTGCAGTGCTTTACAATTACATTTCTGTGTCTTGTATATTGCATGATAAATATTTGATCACTTTCTCTCTTCTTCTTCTTTTTCTTCTTCTCCTCCTCTCCTCCTTCTGTCTCTCTGTTGCTTGATTGCAGAGTGGAAGACGGTTAATTGGTGTGCCTCTCAGTGACTAAAGCAAACACTCCCAGAGTCACAAACAGGAGCGAACGAGCCGGTGCTGCAGACCTACAGTACAGTACGCACAGAAGCTGCCTCACTCGCTACCCCAGTCACTGCTAGCAGCAGCAGCAGCAGCAGCAGCCAGGGTCAGTTGCAAATAGGGTGGAAAGAATCGCTCGCCCTCTCCCAGCACAAATGTGTGTCAGGACTTCTTTTTTGGCGGACAGCGCGGCACAGTATACAGCGGCCCTTTCCCTTCTCCCACATTTTGGGTCAAATTTAGAACAGTGAAAACCACTCAGCGCAGCGCCTCCCTTCATGCAATATTGATCAGGGGGAGATGGCGGTGGGTGGGGGGATATGAAAAATGCATCTCGTATGCAGCACCCCCCTCTGGCTTTTCCGCAGTCTGCTGAAGTGTGGGCTTTGATGCCTTCGGAATTGGCCCTCGCTGTCAGCCGCCTGGAAAAAGGCAAAAGATGCATCCTGCTGAGGAAATCACATTTGCCATCGCTACCTGCCATTAATTGGTTGGACTCAAGGGCTGTTTAGGACTTGCGACTGCATTTGCACCTTGTAACTTTTACACTGCCATGGACCATTGGGGGGGTGGGGGGTACCTAATTAACTTTCTACATGAATTTGTTCTGACGACTTTTTCCCCTCCATAAGATTAACATCAGTTTGATTTTGTTAATTCCAGGCTTCTTTCTGCAGCCAAATTGGGGCTGCTGGTTAAAATGCAAGTGGGTGGGAAAGTGTCGGTGCAGAGAGAAGACTGATCCTGCAGCTCTGAGCCTCTTTCTCTCGCTGGAGTTTAATGGCCTGCAGCTCCTGGCCCTCCGGTGACTGGAGGGGATACTCCCATTGGGAATATTGGGAATATTACGCCACTGCTTGCTTTGACTGGCCCTCCTGTAATGTTGCCCATGCTCACACACGTCTCTCATCTGAATCGATAGCCAGCGTCCCGAGGAATCCTTTTTGTTGGTGGAGGCAGATGGGATTAGAGCGCTGTTGCTTTAGGACAATCCTGGTTTGGACAAACAGAGGGAAGTTTGGGGGAAAAGCTTGAGGGGATTGAAGCAGGGCTCAGTGAGGAAGCCCCCAGACAGCACCGCCTCTCCAGATTACATAAAGCTCCACGTCAATGTCTTTGCAAGGACTAATTTAGACATATCCCAATCAGCATCTCAGGGGTCACCAAAGGACCGGGGAGTGGACAGTTCTCAGGGAGAGCAGAACAGCACCCATTCAGAGAGCCAGAAAGGCCATAGGAGAAGGGCTCACTGAGAGAGAGAGAGAGAGAGAGAGAGAGAAAGGGCTCTCTTGTCAGAGAAAAGAAAGGAAAGGCCTGATGTGTGTCCTGAAGATAGTGTTGAGTGATGAGGCCCAGAAGGGTGAGAGTTTCAGGTGTTGCTAACCTGCCCTGCTCATCAGAGTACTGTGGTGGTCAGTTAGAATGACAAGAATAAACTTGCGGATGGTTTTGATTTTTTTTTACTGTGGGCCACTAACACAGGATTGGGGGTCATTCCCAGTGGCAGATATGCTGACAAACTGCAATCTTCTTCAGGAAGTGTGTGAAGATGGACGTCTCCCTGTGATACACACTCTCTCTCCTCAGGGACTAAGCCCCACCCACCACCGACAAGTCCCCTTGCTTCACCCAGTCTTCCTTGTTCTATCTCTCTCTCTCTCTCTCCTGTCTGTGTCATGGCCCTCCACAGACTCCTCCACGCTGCTCGGAGATGCACGCAGCAAAGGCTTCTGGGAGTGGGCGCAGTAAATCAGAGCCCTCCAGCTGCACTCTGGGATCTGTGGCAGGACAAACGGGCTTTTGTGGGGCCCCCCTAACTGATTTTCCAGGGTGCTCACAGATGCCTTCCCTAGACGCCCACACTCCTCTCACACACACACACACACACACACACACACACACACACACCACCACCACCACCCACCACCTCTGGGGCACAGCAGCTGAGTCAGGCTGGCTCTGCCCAGGCCACGGGGGCCAGTGGCCGATTCCTTACGGGGAGGGTCCTCCAGGCGTCATGTTCACATGGGCCTCCCTCGTATTATTCCACCGTCTCTCCCGCCCCCAGGCTCAGGGGAACGTGATAGGGAGGCCCTCTTCTCAAATCCAACACGCCGGAGTGGTCAGTGATTTAAAGGTAGAGATGGGCGGAGAGATAAGAGGTGTCTGCACTCTTCACTCCTCCGCCCCGTTGGATTCGCGGAGCTTTCCGACATCCTCCTCCGTCTGGATATTTAAACCCTTAACCCCCTGGCCCTCGAGGAGAGCAGATCAGATTTGCGGTGGGCGAGGCCCAATCTTTCCCCTCTGAGAAGTCGGCCATCAGCATAAATTGGAGCTGGGTGCTCCAGTCTCTCCCTCTTCCTCACGCCTTTTGGTGTGCAGAGCAGAGCAGGGATTCGGCCATTGATCAAAAAAGGCTTCTTGAATAATTCAGGTGCAGAGTCTCTGCATTTTATCGACTGCCAAAGAAGTGTGAGGGGAACTGGACTAAATTAATCAGCATGGTGAAGCCGTATCGTACTTCATGACAGCCGGCCCGTCATTTCCACAATTAAAATTCCACAAGGGGAGGACTGTGGGACTGGGGGAGTAGAGAGACAAATGTACAGATGCTCACATCTTATTCGCACTGTGAATAGACCACAGCTGCACAGGCTTTTATAGCCAGGCCTAAAGATGGTGAGGAGGTTCATCTAAGTCTGCATTAAAGAGATCATGACTGACTTCAACAAAGAGAGGCTTGACTTGAAATATCCAAGAAAGAAAGAATAATGTGGTCTGAGTCACACCGCAGAAAAAGGTGTCATTGAACACCCAGACAAATTCAATGAGTAAAGACATTGCCAAGTATATTCAATTAGATGTTGAAATCATCCAAACATAGCACAATGTGCAATGCAAGCCAAACTGCAGAGAATAGAACCTCTACATCTTCAATTGGGACATCCTTGAAAAGCCCGGCCCTTTCAGAAGAATGAATTAACACATGGCGTCACCTATTCCAGTGGATTCCGAGACAGTTGAGCAAATGCAGCCAGCTTTCATTGGAGATTCCAAGATTTGGATAGACTTCAAGTTAAACAATGGCCTTGTCCTTACAAAGCAGAGTTAAAACGTAGAAACTCCTTTGAACTGAACATTATGTAATTACCTTATTTTTCTTTAATGGTCATTGACTCACTTGAAAGGCTGGTCCAGTTTAACTTAGTGAACCTAGTGAACTTCATCAGTACTGTAGCAGACAATAAACTACAAGTCCTCAGATTTGCAGTCTTCTGCCAAGGAAAGATGCCATGTGATGTAAATTTGGGGAGCCATCTGGTGTGTCAGATCTACCTCCTTGGCCCATGCAACACCTACACACCTGCAATATGTGTAACTTGAATCCATGGATTAGCAGCAACAGCGACACCTGTGCCTTGTGTTTGGCACGTTTGTTACAATCAGTCATTTAAAATGTGTAACAAAAGCAAACGCAGTAAGGGACAGGCTGGAGGGAGTCTAACCACAGGCCTGATGTTCGGGCTTGCAGTCGGTAGGTGCTTAAGTAGGTGGCGCTAGCCTGGCCAACAACTCCCCCTGCAAACCGTTTTTATGAAATTACTTCACGATTCAGTCCAACATTAACCAAAATGTTTGTGGCATTCAGGTCTCAAAAAGATGCCAGTTTCAGGTATATTGCCACCCAGTGAGAGACCAAAATGTGATTGGCTACAATCTAGTTTCCATCTCATGTTGACGGCACCTCACTTACTGTTGAATGGTGGGTGAATTTCACCTATTTATCTTTCATTGGCTGGTAGATATTCACATTTCCAAATGACTGCTGTTCAGAAAAAAGCCAGCATGGGTTAAAAATCCATCCCTTGTCCTTGTTAAATGTCCTAATGGGAATGCACATCTCACAGAGCTATCAGATAAGGGCCACAGATGAGCTCTGACTGTCCCACTGACATCAGTTGCTCTATTCATAGCTGTTACAGCTGAAGCTGTTCTGTGGGCTTTTCTGGAACTTTCTGTGTCTTTACCTATTCTGAACACATGTGTCCACCATAAGAGGAAATCACTACTGGCTACAGGTGCTCACTGCCCATTTTCTGGCCCTGGGATGTGCCTTGTGAGAATACATAGGAAACAGGATGTCTCTAGGACGTGTTTAATTGTTGGTTCCAACTTTCAAATATTTCTGTTTCTCCCCTCACTGTTGTGTTCCAAAAGGAAGTAGACAACACTACATATTTGTAGTCGGGCCTACATAAAGTGTACATTGTTTCTCAATAACCACAGCTGTCTTCTGAAGCCACCCAGACAGAGGAATGTATGATGCATTTCATCATCACCACCCCACATACACATGGAATGCACTCCCACTGGCTGCACACAGGAGGAAGTCTAGGCCTGTCTAAAGGCTTCTCGGGGTTGGGGGGGGGGGGGGGTGACGAATCGAATGTCTGTGGTGACTATGCCAAGGCTTGGCATGGTAGACATTTTATGGGATATGGCTTTTAAAAGATTCCATTGTTGTCAATTTGCTTAAGGCTCAATCAGCCCACTCAAAATGCATACAGTGCTCATTAGACGTCTGAAATGGCAGACTTCACATATGACATCATGTAACCAAATAGTCATGACACAACACCTTCTGGTGTTCTGTTTTTGTTTTTTGTTTTTTTTTCATTTATGCAGATGACCTTCATTTACACATCTGTGCATTCCATTGGTTTAAAAAAATTAACCTACCACAACTCTTAAATTTCCTTCCTTGTTCCTTTAAAAAAAAAAAAAAAAAAGATCCGATTCAGAGCATCTTGACATACTGGTGTACAAAGCCTACAGTCAGGCAGGAAGAGCCCAGCTGTGGGCCAGTGTGTGTTGTGTACACTGAGCTATTAAGCATTTCCCCCAAACAGCCACCATCCCCAGCCGTGTGTTTGGGAGGGGAGCAGCAGGGGAGGAGGACTTAGCCAGTTGGCTGCACACACAGTCACTCTCCCCCGGCATGTATAGCGGCAGATGACACAGGTAGCGGATCCCTTATCTGGACACGTGTAAGAACACGGATTACCTTGGCCCGCCGGTTATCTTAAGCCCTTGCGTAAGGCTCTCCTAATATCACTGTTAATGAAGATCACACCGCACAGCAGCGGGAGAGGAGAGGCGAGGAGAGGAGAGGGTTTCCGGGGAGTTGGTCGCCATAGCAACTGGTTACTCAGCTACAAGTGTGTGCACAGTGACCGTCACGTATCTCTTCAATTTCATTACTCCATAGATCCCCTCCCCTCCACACACACACACACACACACACTCCCTCAGCCATTATCTACAGTATGTTCTCCATTTAACTTAACATGAAAAACAGATTATGGCATAACAATGGGAGCTGTGCTGCATGAACCTGGCAGAGGAGGTTAATCACTGCGTTTCACATACATGTACGTCTCTGCTGAAACATTGATTTGTATTCATCCACGGTTCCTCGGAAATCATTCACACCTTCATGAAAATCATGGATGGTTGTTATCTAGATGACAGACCCATCAAACGGAATTCACAAGGTTCTTTTCTGACCATATATGGTCATGATGACATGTTGTCTATACCGGTGGTTTCTCGGCAAAGTTCAATCAATGTTTAATGAATCCTTGTCGTAAATGAACAGAGTTCTCATTGGCACTGGTGTCCATAAGGCAAAAGTGCGATAGCAGCATTCTCCAAATGAAGGCATAGCCACCTGCAAAGACTGTTTCTCGCCATGACTGAATAGTGTTGCGGTTTCCATGGCAACATGAGGAGCGAGAGAAAAGAAAGGGACTTAGCACGGCGGCTTCCTCGGAGTGACAGAGTGATACTCTTTGTGGTAGAGGAGGAATGTGAAAGCCGGCTTCATTTGCATTCGGCTACAGGCACCAACCCAAAGATATTCTACGCATAAGTGTGGTCTCCAAGGCTACTTGTTAAAAGCGAGGAATTTTTCTTTCTTTCTCTCTCTCTCTCCCTCTCCCTCTCTTTTATCCAACCCCACCGCTCTCTTCCCTCTTTAAAAACACCGGCACTCAGGCTAAATCCGTTCTCTCCCAAAAGTGATTAAATGAAGAAAATAAAATCACAGGCTCATCAGCCAACCTGGCATTAGTGTGCAGAAAACAGCCCTCCGGGGCTGAGCGCCACCGCAGCAGGCTAATACAGGCAATTGTGTCTAATGAACTGTCACAACCTTGCCCCGCTTCCATTCCTCTTGTCCTGCCCTCCGCTGCGGCGGCCGCATTAGCCCTAGCATGTGTTTGTCAGATGGGACCAGACTGGCTCCATTGTGAGCGCAATTGGACTTACGATTAACAACTCTCTCCAAACACACATAGCTGCTGCTAAACCTGGAGTCCCCTGTCTGCATGCTAGCAGAGGATCTTGATTGGACCACAGGCTGCATAGTTGAGATGCCTCCTTTGGCATGCAAACAGTGCAGCGTCAAAAACAAGTCTGTGTGCCAAACACCAAACTCTGTGCTAAATTGTAATTAAGATAATTAACTGTGTAATTGTATCTCTGAATCAAATGACCCACAAGTGGCCCCTGCACAAGCGAGTGCATTCAGAAGACTCTCCACACAAGTGGACCTCCGTCTCCATCATCTCCCATAATTGCCATGTTTTGCAATAGTTTGATCATTATGGTTTTTACATTACTACTTCAGAAGGACATTGTGACAGAAATAGGAAATTGAGCAACTAATCAAATATGTGTTTTCAACCACGGCACCAGAGCGCATACAATAGCAAAACAAGAAGCCACGTATTGTGTGATGCTGCAGCAATTTCTCTTTGATTCTAAAATGTTTTGTTTGGTTTGCCTTTTGGCTGACAGCATTCAACTCTCCCCTCTTCTCTTTCCTTCCTCAGCAAATGAGAAAGGAGTTGAGAATTCCCCCCGTGCATATACAGCGCCGGCACCTAGCCAACAACACGTCTGTTTTACCTCTTGTTCTTTTCTCTCGTCCCCAGGAATGTATGGGAATGAACACATCTGGTCTGATTTTTGTCGTTCTGTTTCCCAGTGCACGGGAGAGAGGTTGGAAAGGTAACGTTTACGGATCATATAGCCTGTGCCTCTCAGCGCCGTGACAGCTTGGGCTCACGGCGCTCCGGGGAGGGAGCGAGATTGCTCGGGATAAGGATCGGCAGGCGTTTACAGTAAACACAACAGATCTGGGAGCGCACTGCAAAAAAACACTGTCCGCACAATCAGCCCTAGTCGCTCAACTGTTTGGACGCATGTCAGCAACGCAAACGAAGAGGCGTGTGAAGAGCGGAGGCCTCCTTTTGAAGTGGGGCTTCAAAACATGCTCAGCCAAAACAAACAGGCCTTCGAATCTGGACTCCTGAAGCACGCCTGGGTCCAAGCCCCGGCAGCGGTGGGTTCACACGTACAGCCTGGCCGCTGATCCCCGGAGAGCTCTCACACTAGGGCCAAGAGTAAGGGAACAGGGAGGGAGGTGGGGAGGGAGGGAGGGGAGGGAGGGAAGGGGGGGGGCAGGGAGGGGGTAAGTTGGACGGGGGTGGGGGCAACATAAACAGGAATTCCCATGCACCCATGCAAGAATAGGAGTCAAATGCCTTGAATTCCAAATATTTTCAGTCTGTAGCATGAAACGTTTCCATTGACGTCATGCCGGTGGTTATCTTTCCCCCTACTGAAGCCTCAAGGCATTGAGGGGGTAGATATCCTCCAACTCTTAAGACACAAGCACCACCCCCCACCCCCTCCCATCTTTCTCTCTCTCTCTCTCTTCCCCTATATACATTTTTCTTTCTCTCCTCCTCTGTCATTCTCTCTCTCTCTCTCTCTCTCTCTCTCTCTCTTTCTCTCTGTCTCTGCCTGAAGCTGACCTGCGGGGTGAAGGGGTTAGCCCTGCACTTTCTCGGGACACAATGGTCTTTGACAGCAGATGGTGGGAAAGAGAGGGAGGGGCGGCGTGGCACATTCAGATGAGCCGCAGTGGCCGGGCCAGGCCAGACTGCTCACCGCTCCAATTGGATGGTGCCATTGATGGTTAAATCAATTTGGGATGGTGACAGCGTGGCTAGGACCAGGACAGTAACAATTGCAGATTGTAACAGTGATACGCCCCACCCCCACCCCTCGCTGAAGACAACCACCACCAACAACCCCCCACCCCCTCGACCTTTTTTGGGGAGGGTTTAGGAGGGGAGAGTGGAGACTCCGGGGGGGCAGAGAGATGGGGGAGGACTGCTGACAACAATGGGGAGAAATCTCTTCTGAAAGAGAGGCAAATGAAGGAGAATAGACTCGTTGGCCATAGATGACTGCACAATTCTGTTGCGCCCTTTTATCCGTGAAGCGAAGTGGCACAGTGGAATAGGATACCTTTTTGAGTCCGGCTCTTTGTTTTGGGCCATTTCTGAACACAATGAAAGCTCCTACACTTGCGCACCAGAAAGTGCCCATAGAGGTGCAAATGTGTGTGTATGTGTGTGTGTGTTTGTGTGTGTTGTGCACATGCACACACACACAAATCTGCACACTCACTCACTCACTCACTCACACACACACACTTGCACGCACACACACACACACACACACACGTGCAGTGCATTTCCGTTCGATATTGCAACAAGCAGAGGAGTGTAGTGAAATCCCGTCCAGGGACTTTTGGATGCTGAGTGGGTGGTCCTGGACACAGAGAGAGCGAGCGAGCGAGCGTGTTGTGACACAGCAGGTTTGTCAGGAGATGGTTGGAGGCTGGCTGGCTATTGGGAGGATCATGTGTGTGTGTGTGTGTGTGTGTGAATGAGCGTAAGCAGCAGAGAGGGTCAAGTCTGCCCTCTTCAGGTGGAGCTCACAGCCCCTGCAGTACGGAGGAGAGGAGAGAAGAGGAGAGGGAGAGACCCCCGTCCCAGCATCCACCACCGTACAACACCACCAGTATCAACCAGCACAGCTCAGCTCAGCTCAGCTCAGCTCAGCCAGAAAATGGAGGTTTCCAGCCACGGGAGTTCACCCTCCTCCACCACACTCAACATGCAATGAAGCCACAGGCACAGCAAGCATGACTTGGGCACATCTCAAGGTGCTCAATAGGCGCCGCTTTAGCCTAAACAAGTTAGGAGAGGCTTGCGCATGCATACTTAGTGGAGGTGTGTATGTGTGTATGAGTATGTGTATGTGTGTCTTTTTTTTTTCTGGGGGGGGGGGGGGGCGTTGCGGGGGAGGAGGGTCGACAGATGCAATAG
>JASCQY010000048.1:2525703-2536859 GCA_030264315.1 Sardinella tawilis
GAATTCCATGAACAATGGGAAATAGAACTGTGAAAGTTCCACATTCATTTCAATGGGATTTTATCGCTCGTTTATCGACGATAACGCAAAAACGATAAAGGTTGCAAAAATGAAAAATACACAGCATAAGTCTCCTTTTGAAGACCTACGCAACAGTGGTTGAATGAAGTTGCTACGTTGAACGGTTGAAATTGCTTTGCATGCACTATAATAAGAAGAAGCCACCGGATAACAATATAGTGCATTGCTTTGCATGCACTATAATAATAATAAAAATAATAATAATAAAACCTCATAGGCGTACAACCTCATAACAAAATCTCACAGTACAAACTTGTCATTTATTCACGGTTCACAATTGCTGCAGACTGCTTTTATATCGCACCTCAAACACCCCAATACCTATTGGCATGCAAACTGGAGTTAGCCATGCATGTAAATGCAGCCACTGTATTCCTCATAGTTTGCGCACAAGTCAGAATGTTCTTTGGTTCTAAGAACGGCCCCAACATTGCCCACTGTTTGTCCAGTCTTACCCTTAGGTCTCCTGTGCCAGGGAAATATTCTCCGTACTTGTGGAAGGACACGGTCATGACTCGGTCAGTGGTGTAGAAGGCTTCTTCCACACCGTCACCATGATGGATGTCAATGTCGATGTAGAGCACTCTTTGATGATACCTGCGATTTAGAATACAGTGAAACTGCGTTAGTCCCATTTAACGAACCAGCCTTACATCTCACAGTTGACTCCTCCAAGTGTCCCGCAGTGAAGGGAAACAGGAACTAAGATCTAAAGAACTAAAGGAACTAAGGCCAAAGGAGGTCTCAGACAATGAGGACACCAGCCCAGAGCCTTACTTCAGCAACTCCAGAATGGCGAGGACAATGTCGTTAACGTAACAGAAGCCAGACGCCTCCGACTTCTTGGCGTGGTGGAGGCCGCCTGCCCAGTTCACTGCGATGTCTGTCTGCTGCCTGTTCAACTTGACAGCTCCAGCTGTGCCACAGAGGGAGAGCACACACACACACACACACACATATCAGTACCCCATGCTCACATACAAACATCATGACATTCATTGCTGCATAAAACCTTGCCAGTTAATCTAAAGGCACAGAACATCAGAGTCCTTTGTGTGCACGGAATGAATGGGGTTCCAGTTTACTACTGAAGTAAATACAAAGCGGATGCACACTGCATACATTCTTTCAATTTGGACACAAATCCGAGGCTTTAACCAGTAGGCTATGGCTGCCCCAACAAATGAGGAAACACAAGCGTATTCGAGCCAATATGTTTCCAGACGTCGTGTCCATTAACTAACTGCCCCGAAGGGAGTGAAGTGTTTATGGGACTTATAAATAATATGTTTGCGGACAACCATGGGAGGGCTTGGCATGGCTCGTTTTCTGGAGCTGAAATATGACGGCCCACACCAATGCCTCATAAAAGGAAGGTCAGGGTAGTGCTGCCGTCTCAAAATAGAGGACATCGGGGTGGAGGGTTCTTTTATCAAGCTTTGACACAATTCAGCAGTAAAATTTACAGAAGTTGTCAACCAAGCTGTGTTCTTGTCATGTAAAATCATCATTCATAGGGGTTTTCTCTTCTCAAGCCTTTTCAAAAACTTTCAAAATGACACTGACGTACCTGCTGAGCCACCTGTGGAGAGCTGGCAGAACTCAAACAGGCCATCAAACACAGGGCAGTCCTCTCCGACATTGACTGCAACCAGACAGAGGACAAACATGACAGATTAACTAGAGCAGAGCACAGGCAGTACAAGTGTTTTCTTCAGGTAGATACACAGCCCACTCCAGGTTAGTGCACTAAGGACATCTGTACAGGTCCAATGAAGCTCGGAGTTATAAGGCACCAGCATCTGACTCACAGCGCTGCATCTGCTTGCTGAACTCCGACATGTTGTCTGGACGAATGGACCGCAGGAACTTGATGTAGTCATCGCTGTGATACTTTGTCATTTCTTCTGCTGTGGCCTTATGTGGCCTCTGGAAAACAAAGACATCCCAATTAGAAGAATGTAAACAAAAGAAACAAAGCCTCATGTGAAAACACACACATGCTAAACTATACAGATATTAGTTGCCATCTGTGATGCTCATAGAGGCAGATCATTCAAGGTGCTCCAACTTTATTGAAAGTCACTTGAACTAGCTACTAACAAATCACAAGGCACAAATATTTCCGCTTCTACAACACACCGTCCTACAAGTAAAGCAGTTACTAGTCACAGCCAGCCACTGAATATGGCCCAACCTCTGTGCGTCATATGAATACTGTATGTGTCTGTTTTGTGAAAAACTGCATGCAAGTACACCGACATGTATGGTCTGTAAGAAAATGTGTACAGTGGTTTCTTCTGCATAACAAGTCCTCATTTCAGTGTGTGATTTCAACTACATCATACTTTTTCTATTACAGGTCTTCAAAAACATTTCAGTCCTAGTGCAGAAATGTATGCATGGTCAGGTACAGAAATGTATGCATGCATGGCTAGTTTTAAGGTGTCTGCTCATATTTGGAAGATGACTGATAAAAATAGCTTGTGAATATATGACAAACTATTCACCCACTTACATAAATCTCCATTTTTCTGTATAGTCCATAGTTTAACAGTAGGTTGTGAGTCATACGGATCCTGTGAGGTTTCATGGGGTGCCCTTGGCCGTAATAGTAGTTCCCAATATCACCTGAAAAGACAGATGAAAAACATTGCAATACGTGATTCTAGGTTATGTGGGCGACCTGTAGCCATTGCAAACTACCTGAGAATTCCGTCTAACGGAGACCATAAATCAAACCAAACTTTCATAATTTTTAAGACTTGAACATGCGCAATGGATGATGCTAGCTACATTCGATCAGAGTCCTATCCATCAGTACTTTTGGGCCTTGGCGGCAATGACGATCAACTTCAAACAACGTAAACGTTTGAAAGGGAAAATATGACACGTGACAACAACTGCCGACTTCTATCTGATTTAAAAGGGAACTTAAAATATTTATATCCAAACTTGAAGGCTTATGTTGCGTTTACGTTTAACTTGCAAGCAAACAAGCCGGCTAATGATGGGGCACAATACCCACAGTCCAAACACGAGTGGTTGTTAGCGTGCTATCATAGCTAACACAACGCCACTGTTGGTCGGTGATGTCAAGAATTCATTGATTGTTATCAGAGATTCTCAGAGGAAGCCTATCGTAAACGAAATATATATATACAATATAACTCAGTGTGGCACCAAAATGCCCGTTCGCATGTGATAACTTACAGTGTGCGATAAACACACTCATAGATATTAACACATTTGTTTGCTAGTGCGTTAGCCACGTTAGCTACCTAGCTAGCTTTCGGCACTGTCTCATTCGCACTGCAAACCAGACTGTTCTGTAACGATATCCATCCCTCCGAAAGAAAAGAAGCTGATATGCTACCTACCGTCATAATAGTAGCAGACCTTCTTCTTTGTACCAGTTGAAAGGGTGTAAGCCATGTTTGACTACTTTTCGACAAACTGTGCAAAATTAGAACAACAGAACAGGGTCTGGCAGTCCGTCAATGGTGCAAAGAAAGAAATAGGGCAAAGTGGGTGGAGCATCATCAAAGATTGTGTGTGGTGTCTGTGTGTATGAAGGTGGGGGGTCTAAACAAAATGCATCGCAAACAATGCATAGACATTACATTTAAACTATTTTGCTTTTCATGCCAGGCTTGTAACACAAAATAATATTCCATGCAAACTATTTGTAAAAGCCAGATTACCCTGCACATGTGCTTTTGTTATTTCTCCATATCTGCTGACACACATTTTATGCCCATGTCTAAGGCTACTTTTTAAAATAGGCTACCTCAGAAAATCACTACAGCGAAGGTTGCCAGATACCTTATAGTTTCTTATAGTCTGCATTAGATTGCCAGCAGATAGGCTAGTGGATGAAATGTCTAGGCACCATCACATCACAAGGTTTACCCCAGACTGTCAGGCACAGTTCTTCTTCGACCTAAGGTGATTAATGACTAATTCTGAAAGTGTGCCCTCAGAGTTGGCCACTTCTTTTACAATTAACCAAACTGCATTAACAGTGATAGATTAAAGATCCACACTGGACAGGCGTGTGAAACAGGTTAATTACTTTTCTGTCTGCAATGATTAATTAAACATGTTTGCGTTCTCTCGCCTGCATGTGGGGCATTAAGCAACAGGACATGATAAACATTTCAGGTAGGCTAATTACTCCACTGGCCATAGAAGAGCCTAACATTACAATGCAGAGAAGAAAAGCTTTCCTGAGGCAGAGCTTATATTTCCTCATGCCTGAAGAGAGACCTTTAAAAGGGTATAATATAAGCATTTCTTGACTATTTTATGTGTTTTTTTTACTTACACAGACTATGTGGTTATCTGTGGTTCGCATTATCTTTTTCCTGTTTCGAATCCTCCATAAAGCACAGCTGATGTCCACTATCTGATAAGAAAGTCACAGTGTCTATGAATCACTGATAAAGCCCACCAGTCTACATTAGCCTTACTTGTTGTCAGTGAATAGGTCTGAAGTGGAGTCTTGGATGCGCTCTGCTCCACAAAGTGAGTTCTTATTTAATGCTTTGCAGCCCCCGTTTATAGATGGCCTCATCTAACGGCACAGCGTGGAGTGCCATCATTCACTGAGATTAGGCTGTCTCCCACCTCTGCCCCACGCTTCCAGGCCTACCAGCACCAAGTGATGTAAGAGAATACTGCATGAACCTCCACTCACTGCTTGCTGTTCAAATCTCCAAGAATGAAACAAACAAACACACACACATATTCCCTCCTGTTGTAGTAAATTATATCAGCACACTGTCAAATGTTCCACATGTGAACTTGCTTGTCACATTTTAACTTATGACACGGTTGTTTTACGAGTGAGTTGTGTGCGTGTGAAAGCTTCACCAGACAAGGGTGTTTTAAAGTTATTTTAATTAAATCCTTCTGCCACAGAATGAAACATTTATTATACAGTGGTACTTGTAAGTGTGAAGAATCAGTTACGTAGAATGAACCACAGTCTTTGATTAAACAAAATAAAACACTTTGATTTTCTGTAAGCATATAAAACAAATGGCAAAAAATAACTTAAGTCTGCTTGAACACTATATTGTACATATTAAATGCTTCTCTGATAAATCATGTGTCTTCTTCTATCAGAAATACAACAATGTATAATCTTTGCCCTTGAGCAAATCTTACACTTCCACTCACATTAGGTTACAGAATGGATACAATCACTGGATGGCTGATCAAAATAAATAGGTGCATAGTTTAAATTTGAGGACATGCTCAAAATAGAAGACACTAACACTACACCATGAGCTGCATTGTTTTGAACTAAAAAAATACTGTAGCACCTGCATCATTTCTTATGGGAAACCACGAATCCCCTCCAACGCTATCTGAGCATCGATCCCATGACAACGCCCTCGTCATTACACACTAGAGCAACGAAGGGACACAGCAGTTCCACATTCAGAGGTGCACTGGACCCCGACGATATAGATACTGTATGTATGGTATGTAGAATGGTGCTTACATTTCACTAGAGATAGTGTGGGATCCTTTCGTTATGGTCATATGGCCGTTTCACAAATAATCTCAACATCTTTAGTCAATGTCGGGGTCCATACAGGTTAGCGGTGAACATATTGATTACAGTGGGCAACTGTAGAGCTTGCATCGACAGGAACAACTCAACATTGTAACGCACATTTCAAAATTCTTGTTTCTTTTCTCCATTGGCTGAACTTTTACAGACAAAAAAAACATGTAGTCAATTCGATATTTGGTCACATTTTTTGTTTTGCCTCAGTTTTGATTTCAAGAAAAAGTGCTTCGATTCAACATTATGAGTATTTCGGAGTGGCAGTGCACTTCCCCCCCAAGCAGTCTCCTCAGGGCCAGTTGAAAGTCCGGCCTGTGATCTGGTAGAACTTCTGATTGAAGGGATGGAAGAACTTCCTCAGTTTGGCCACCACGGCCGGGTCCACCTCGGGGTGGGTGCGTCCCTTGCTGCCCGCCAGGCACTTGCTGAAGACGATGTTGAAGCGCAGGCAGTAGAAGCCGCGCGTGGCATTGAAGTACAGGTTGTACTGGCTGATGCGGGAGGGCAGGTTGAGGAAGCGCTCCACCAGCTGCAGCTCCGGCAGGGGGTCCGTGATCAGCCGGTCGCCGTCCACGATGTGGAACTGCTCCACGGGGAAGTACTTGAGCCAGCGCTCCAGGTGCTTGGTGTAGATGCTGGTCCGCACGGCCTTGTACTTGGTGTTCACCTCGCAGGTGTTGCCGTCGATGGCCAGCTTCTCGAACTTGTGGTAGGTCTTGTTCTTGCGCTCCTTGCCCTCCAGCACCTGCGTGTAGTCGGAGACGGCGCGCGTGGTGGGCTCGCGCACGATGATGAGCAGCTTGATGGAGGAGTTCATCTTGAAGATGCGCTCGGGCACCTCCTCGGTGATGAAGTATGCCGGGCTCTTCTCGATGGTGATCTGGTGCGGGAAGGAGAAGGGCATCTTCCCCCGGTACCAGTCCATGCCGCGGGCGTAGTTCTGGTCGTTGTCGAAGAAGTGGATCTCCTGGGAGGCCTTGACCACGGCCGGGTGCAGGTTGAGCATCTCCAGCAGGGCCCGCGTGCCGCCCTTGCGCACCCCGATGATGATGGCTCGGGGCAGCTGCTGCACCAGGTTGTGCAGCCGGATCTGCTCCTTGGTGGCATTGCCCTTGCGCAGCTCGTGGAGCAGGCTTCGCTTGTACTGCAGGGTCCTCAGGGAGATCTGCTCCGCAAGGCCAGGAGGGGCCAGTCTGCTCTCAATGGGGCAAATTGGCTGAAGCCTGCAGGACGGGAATTTGAAAAGACATGACATTTGTTACAGTGGAGAATTGGTCATTCAATATATGACATGTAGTGCATTAGAGTGAAATTTCCTACACATGCCACTAGGTTTAGTTAACAGCATGTCTCAACTGGGCAATCGATTGAAAATGAATTATTCATTAAGCATACATTGTTGCTGACATGTGAATCTTTCATGCATGCATGCCTTTCACATGTCATTAAAATGTTGATGTGGCATTTGTCCACATGGATGTGCCGTGTGCAGCAGTAGCGTATCACATACCTATCCAAGGTCCCAACCCTGGCCACTAGGTAGAGGAGACTCCCGATAGCAAGGCTGCCCAGCACGAAGAGTTTCTGTCTAAGCAACACCTGCTGTTTGAATAGCATGGCCCTCCATCAATCTTCAGGACTGCGTCTTCAGCCTGGGGGGGAGCAGAGCACATAGAGCACTAATCACTGGGAGGCACGGAGACAGCGGCATGTTTATTAAGGCGCACTCAATCAGCTCTTACAAGTGATTAAGGCACGTGGCGCCCCGGCAGCAAAGTGCTGCGGAGGCATTAGAGCACCGGCTCACCTCGCTCAACCCCCCACCCACCTCCATACCCCCCTCCCTCATCTCTGCCCCCTCTCCAACCCCTCCTCCCTTCCTCATTAATTGATGTTGTCTCACTTCATTAGAGCTATCTGGCGCTGGCGGAGAATTCTCTCCTCATTTTCCCAGCATGTTTCACCGCAGTTAATTTCCACCTTTACTGTCACCAATAAAAAAAAAAAAAGAGAGAGAAGAAGAAGGCACTTCCTCCTCCCATGTCATACCCAAGATACTCATTTTGCCAGACTCCTGGATCCAGACCACAGCCTCTCTGCTCCTGCTGATAACCTTGACGGAGGCGGGGGATGATATTAATACTGAGTGCTCATTGACAGCGTGCCAGCTTCACAGACCTTAGCACCGCTGTGCATACATTCATTTGCACAGGCCATTGAACCCCACACACACACCCCCACCCGTTGCTTTAAAGCCGACCCCAAAATAACAGTTAAATCGCAAACAATAACAAATGCCGTTTGTCTCATTAGAGGTTTGTTTACTTATTTACATCGTGCTTGGCATGGAGCTTGTCTAGAGTGGGGAGGGCTTGCGAGCAGACTTTTTTTTTTTTTTTTTTGAAGTTGGGCTTGCTTGATTTATTGGATTATTCGTTGCACTCTGCACTCGCAGGTGCAGTTCATTTCTGTGGGTTGAGGTTTGTTTATGCAGCAGTGATTTTCTCTGACCATCACGGTTTTCTCTCGGCTTTAGTCTTCTGGAGATTTCTCTGCGCCAGTCTGACTTGACAGGAAATTGTTCGCTATGATGCCAGTCCTTTTGGCCTCGAGAGAGAGAGAGGAGAGAGAATGATTCTGATCTTATTTGTGCACATTTGGAATCTCATTCTTGAGATGCAATAAAACAGGGGTTCCGTCCTCCATTTCAAATTCCAGAACAGAGATTGGCTAAATTGGCCCAGCGTTGCTAACAGCGTGCGTGGAATGGGCGGTTATTGATAAATAGATTTGCTGCAGCACATGGGTCTCTGGGAGGAACAGAGCAACAGAAGCTCATGGAGAGATAGATGGTGGCGGGTGAGCACTGCTTTTGGCACCAACATTATCAGACCCCCCTTAGAAATAGCATTAGCCACTGGCACTCTTTAATTTTTACCTTGAGTCCTGGACAAGTAAATAAAAGCTTTGTGAAAAAGAAAAAAAAAAAACGACCCCTGCCCTTTTTAGAGCTGTCTGTGTGGCATGTCTGGCATCTGTGTTTGGGGTTTGTCTGCTGGAGCAAGCGCTACGTCACTGTCTGCATTTGAACGGATTTCACTGGGCAGCGTTGTAGGGTCAAAGGAGCCATTTTCTTTTTGTGTGTATGTGTTGCCCCAGCAGGCTGCTTAAGCTGGTGAGATCAGAGGGACAGTGGGAGACTGGTGTCGGACGGCAGAGCCGTGTCTAGACACCACGGCAGAGATTTCTGCAAGACGTTGCTCAGTGGGAGGAAAAAAAAAATCATTAGCAAAGTTTTTCTACACAGTGTTTGCTGCTTGTTTTTTTTTTTATAAATCCAAAGCCTGTTGAAAAGCATCAGCACAATGTAGGCTTTTATACTGATTACATATAGTTGGAAAAGCCACTCTTGTGCATTTGGCTTGACAATGGCACCATGTTTTTTTTCATTGTCAATGTATGTCTTAATCAATCGTGTCTTCCTGCGAATTTCAAAGTCGCTGTAATCATCCCAATTTGCATCACAACAGAATGACACTGACATTCTGTGATATACTGTACTGTTCTCCTTGTTTAGGCAAATTGAATTTCTCACTTGAAGAAGTGCCCACGCCACTTTTGTTTGCACAATACTTAGAGGTTCAGCACAATCTGATTAATTTCTCGCTGTGCTGAAAAGCTAAGGCTCTAATCAAATGCATTGTTAGCCCACAAACAAGCGCAAAAAGCGATCCAACAAAAAGAATATGGCGGAGCACTACCAACAGATAATAATTATTGGATTAATGTCAGGATGCAGGGTGCCCCTTCATTGCAATCACTAAAAGGTTAATTGGAGTGGCAGTGTAAAAGCAAATGCGTAACGACATTTCTCAGCTTGTATGTGCTGAATGCATCCCATTAATTCACATAATGTGAACAAGGGCGCGTTAAAAATAAAACACAAAAAAAAAACACGCACTGAAATATCGAACACTTGTGCACTGAAATCGATGCTTGTACATGAGAGGGGGGGAGTGAGAGGGGGAGGAGGGGAAGAAAAGAAGAAGGGAAAAATGAAGAGAAAGGGAGGGGAAAAAAAGCCCATTTGATGAAACCCTCATCCGGAGGCATTATGCCTGGGGTCTACTCAGTAGGAGATCCAAAGTACTTCATCCCCATGGGAACTAGAGAGCCAGGCTGAGGCAGGACAAAGCCTGGACTGGTGCCGGTCGTTGTGAGATGGAGGCCGAAGAGAGAGGCCGTTGAGTGGGAGAAGATTTAGCTGAAGTGTGTCTGTGTGTGTGTGGGTGGCTGGGTGGGTGTGCATGGGGGTGGGCGTAGTGTAGGCACTCCGTCGTGTACATCTGTGTGTACAAACAAAACAAAACACACAGACATACACATCTGGGAAGTTTGTGCATTGCCATTTCTGCAGAAATGTGTGAGATTCACGTATCTGCGCATGTGTGAAGCATCACTATGTGTGTGTCTCGTGTCTATCTAGGCATTACTGTGTGTTCTTGCCTTCTGTTCTGCATCTGCAGTGTCTCAAACACACACACACACACACACACACACACACACACACTCATCGTTGTCGTCGTCCAATTATCATCTCCCACCGTCTGTTTCCTGTTGGTGACAACGTCTTACCTGAGGTTTTGCGAGTGAGAGGAGCTGTCTCCAGCTGATCTCCACAGACTGGCTGCCTACCACTCACCAGCCACCCCCCTCGCACACACACACACACACACACACACACACACACCACCCCACCCCAAAAAAAAACACATGTGAGCATGAAGGCATTGCGCAAGGGGAGGCATACACATCTTTGCAAGCCTGACAGCCAGGGAGAGCGGATAGCTAAGTGATGGAATACATAAACTCAAGGAAGGATCAAAGAGGCGAGGCGTTTTCATTGGCAGGGAGAGACAGCCTTACCCAGCACGCTGCGCCGCTCTGCTTTTGCTCTTGCTCGCTTTATTTATTTATTTATTTCGTTGTTTGTTTGTTTCTTTCTTTCTTTATTTATTTGTCTCCTCGGTTCAGAGAACCCCGACGCTCTCCCTGACACTCCCTGTCGATTGTGGGGCTGCCGTGGTTGGCTTGGCTTGGGTTGGGTTGTTCTTGTCGAGGCATCCCACACAGGCTGCCGGGAGGGCAGGGAGAGAGAGAGAGACGGGGGAGGAAGAAGAGGAGGATGAGGAGAGGCAGAAGAAGAGGCGCAAGCAGGGAGGCCCCAGGCCTTTGGTGGTATAATGGCGGCAGGCGGCGGAGGAAGAGGAGGCTGAGGCCGTGCCCTGGTGCTCTGCCGGTGCTGGGCCGGCTCCTGTCTGCTGGCTGGCCGTGTGTGGCAGGGGCCCCGGGGCTAAGCTCTCTCCAGGCCTTCCTTCCCAGGGAGCCAGTGGGGGCAGTGAAATATTCATACTGACTGTTTTTGATATACCTGATGGTAATTACAAGTGTGGGAATTGTGCGCAATGTGGGTACACACAGAAAAGTAAAACTT
>JASCQY010000048.1:2551794-2565084 GCA_030264315.1 Sardinella tawilis
GGTTTTGAAAATGATAGCATTTTGTTTTTATTCACATTTTAAAAACGTCCCAACTTTTTTGGAATTGGGTTTGTATACACACACACAGTATATTGTTGGCCTTCCCCAGTAGATGCAGCATTGGGGTGGCTTGGCTGGTTTCTAGTGAGTGCTAATCAAGCAGGCTCTCAAGCTCTAGACTGGCCCTGTTGGCCCCAGTCGTCTGGCCCTTCCAGCCACATGCGTGTTTTTTTTCCATGGATGTCAGGCAGAGAGGGCCGTAAAACATGTGACTGGGCCAGGCCACTTATTCCAATTAATAATTGATATGGGCACATTAGTGCGGAGAAAGCTGGTGATTTCACAGAGAGGGGAGGCTGCACTGCACTGGGGAGCCCCAAGCAGATGGAAGCGAAAAGCCTTGTTACACCAAATGAAGTCTGTGCAGAGTACATGGGCCATGAATAATGGATTCTGTAGGCTGGATGATCCCCCCCCCCTCCCAGCACACACACACACACACACACACACACACACACACACACACACACACAACCCATCCACATCCACCTTCTGTGTTGTGGGGTGGCTCAAGCACTTACCCCATACATGATCTCAGCCACTTACTGGATGACTATCATCTGATGGTTTCAAATCAAGTCAATGACACGAGGCATAAATACAACTCCTCCTGACCCCCTCCCCGTCTCTCTATGCAGCTGGCTGACAGACCCAGCCCTCTCTGCACCAATGGGACAAAGAGGGAGAAATTACATTTCAAAAAGTGGCCTTTGGGCCTTTTGTCATTAAATATATGGAAATAGCGCCCAAGACTGGGTAGACTGGTTAATTTTTAAGGTGAAGACAAAGTGTCTCCATTTAGCTGGTCTTTTCATCAATCATTTCATTCAAATGGTGAAGTTTAAGGAGAGTACTTCTTTCTCATATTATGATGATCAAAACAAATCAATTTTGGGTGGTCCTCACTTAATGGCCTTTGTGACAGCATACATCAAACCCTTGGTTGGACTCGGCTGGTCTGATGAACTCTGAATTAATAATGTAAGCAATCCTTCACATGCTAATGTCCTACATATAAGGGCCCAGGAAATGGACAATTACTCAGAAACATTTCATTTATTTTAACAAATGAATGTTTAATGCAATTTGACAAGGGAGTCCTTCTTCCGGGCACTTTGGGCCAAAATCTAACAGATTCACTTCATCATATAGACAATTTCCTCTGAACAGCTCTGCTGCCATTGCTATTACGGCTCAACAGTTAAAGCCAGGCCTCCAAGAAGATCCTATCCTGTTCTAGCAGTGAGCGGTGACATTTCATGAGCGCAGATGGTGGGCTTTAATTATGTCCATTCGTTACTTCTGTCTCCATCCACACGCTGGAACCTCGCTTGCCGAATTCTAAAAATCTGATTATTTTGCTCTGCTGTCTGGCGAATAGACATATGCAACCTGTTCCGTTTGAACCCACGCTAGAGTAAGTTATGAATTCTGTCTTGCCTCCCAGATGCCCACCTCATAAGCAGATCTGTGGAGGCCGGCGTTGTGAAAAAAAAACCCAACGTTCTCATCCCAACACATTCTCCAGGGAACCTTGAACTCCTTTGACCAGAATCAAATCAGACTACAGACAGTCCGCTGAAAAGTCTACACATTAGTGGAAGATCTGAAAGCAGAGGCGTAATCCTGCTGCCCAATGTACTGAGCCACTGGTAGCTGTGAGTGGGCAGAGTGGAACACTAGAGTATTATGTGCAGTGTGCTGTGCATTGAGTCAGGATGGTGGTTCTCAGCTATGGGCTCTGGTCCGTGACCTCCTCGTCCTCAGGCACGCAGCCCTGAAGGAAAATGATGGCAATAACCTCTAAACTCAATGCAATTATGCCAATCTAGGACTGGCTTGAAGGGCACTGGTTTATTTATCTCATTCGCCACTGTGTACCCTGGCGGCGCCACTTTATCATGTATACAGGGAAGGTGAGCGTGCTCACAGCGGCGTGTCATTCGGGCGGGCGCGGCACGGGGGCCGTGTGTAGCCGACGCTGACCCCGCTCTCGTTCCCTAGTGACTTACACATTGCCCCTGTCTTCTAATATCAACTTCAATTACGGCCCAACACCACCGCGGGCTTGCCTCGCACGGCACCCAACACCAGCAGCCCATAAAGCCACAGAGCCACGCAGCCCGAAGCAATGGCCCTGAATATTGCCTCAGCCTGCCTTTCATTGCCACTCGGGGAATTTATGATGCTAGCAAGCTTCCCCTCCACAGAGGATGGTGATTACAGGCTGATCATTGACCACACAAGCCTGGCTTGGGCTGTTCATTTGGAGTGGCTGGCTGGAGCACACAGAGCTGGGGGGGGGGGGGTGTTTGTCTGAGAGCTTAAGGACTTACAAGACTCACATTGCTTCAGTTACTCACTTCTCCATCGGAAGTGAGGGAGCTGAAGTTGAGTTGTGGACAATTCCCTTTACCTTGTGGGCTACATTCCGGTAAAAAGGTTCCTTAGTTGCTATAGCTACGTGTAAGTGGCCTGCAGCCACAAGCCCAATGGTTTGTATACCATTTCTTTCAAGGCTGTAAATCAGGCTGGTTAAACTGTGCCTTTCATATAGATTTCATAAGACTGTTTCTCCATTACCATTCTGTTACAACTGTGTGGAAGCCATCTCTGAATGTAGAATCCCTTTCAAGCGAAAAAGGGTAAGACTGCCCCCCTCATTTCCCGTGGGACTTAAGTGATTCTCTAATTACTGAGATGAAGAGACATTGTTCTTCTTCTCCTGAATTAGTCAGCAGTGGAGAGGCAGACAGAGCCCATCCCTGCGTCACCAAGCCCAAAGCATGCAGCACGCTTATGAAACAGCTGTGCGGCACACGGCAATACAACAGCAACGAGGACAGGGGGTGCAGCACACACGTCTGGCAAAGCAGTGAATATTTCTCTAACACCTCGGGAAACATGCTACAGACTGCTTGTGCTTTGGACAGTCATGAACATTCACTATTAAAACTCATTTGCTTTTTACTCTTTTGGCAGTATGTGCTCAATTAAACAGAACAGCTTTGATTACATTCTGAAACTATTTGTGCAATAAACAAGAGAAGTCGATACTGGCGCGGTGGGCAGTGTGGTACGGGCAGAACGGCCTCTGACCACACTGCGTAAGTGGGAGAAGTAAGATTTGCTCACCGATGAGAGACGTCTTCCCTTTTTTGGAGGGCACGTACGTACGGAGTAATTCTGCGCTTCTCCAACCTTTAACCAGTCTGCCGTTCTACATGGAGAAATACACTTAATTATTGGGAGCCGGGCTGCTGGGGCTCCCATTGCAGTGCGCCCGGAGCGGCTATTGATTTCAGCTTGTCTTCTGCCTCATTAGAGCGTGGCAAGAGCTCTGCCCTGCAAGCTAAAAGGGAACGGCGTCGATCCATAAATAAGCCGGCCTTACAATATCTTCTATTGTGCTAGGATGAAATATTGCAGAGCCTGAAGGTGAAAGTGTGTGTGTGTGTGTGTGTGTGTGTGTGTGTTTGTGTGCACCAGCTTTGATAGTTTCTGTGGAAACATTTGGGCCACAACAGCACACAGCATTTGATAGGAGGAATCGGACCCTTCTGGCTTAATGTCTGCAGGAAGCATTTGCATAATATTAGTGGTAATGGTTCAATTACTGTCAGCAGCATTCCGAGTGCCAAGGGGCGACATTGTGAGTGGTCATTTATTTGTAGGCACTGCTAATGAGCAGGTAAGATCATGAAGTTTATTGCATCTTTGATTATTAGTATGGGTGAAATGGGGTTTTTGGGGGTGTCAGCAAGTTGGTGTGAAAACTTGGTGAGGAGGAACTTTTTAATGAAAGGCCGTGATGGAGCACGCCTGAGAGGTGAACGTGAGTGGTCCTGGGGTCTGGGTCTGGTCTGGTCTGGTCTGGTCTGGTCTGGTCTGGTCTGCGACTCCCACTCTGAGTGGTGTGGTTGAGAAGATCTCCCTCTCATCTCCTCCGCCTCTCCAGTCCAGTCGTGCAGAGGTGGATCATAAACACGTCAGCCAGGAGAGGTCCGGCTGGGGCCATCATTATCTCCCCCCCCCCCGTCCTTCAACCGCAGCATCAGCTACAGCCTAATGAATGGGCCAGCCGCACTACAGTATTAATGATGCCCATCTCTCCCTCACTGCCATTAGGCTCAATCTGCAGCTCCACTCTGCTTCAGCCCAAGTCAGGTCAACAACACGCGCAAGAGGAGATTTATTTCAGCAAACTAACGCTGTGTCATTTAAATCCTTGTTTCATAAACCTTACTCGGGATTACTTTGAGCAGTGAAGAGAAAAAAAAAAACATGGTAAATTTATGACACAATGTTTCTAAAGTGTTGGGGCAACTTGCTGACTATATTTAGTCAGCTGACATATTTCTTGGCATTGTGCATTACATTCCACAGGGGAGTGGAAATAAATCAGCGTAATTTCAGCCCAAACACTAATAGGAAGGCCAAAGGCTGACAGGAACACGTGCTATATTTTACCCTGGATGACAACCAGTGCAGGCTCAGAATGATTTGACTGGGAGATGTGAATATTTAAACTCTAACCCCACCACCACCCCCACCCCCCCTTTCCTAGGCGCCGCCTAAATCTGGTCTGACGGGTGATAATTCAAATTCAACATCACCCTCTGAAGGTTCTGCCTGAGAGAGAAAGTAAAAAAAAAAAAAAAAAAAACTGTCGGGGTAACGGTAGGGCTTATCCTGTGTCATTTCCCACAGATTCCAGCACACGCCTGCCTGCCTGCCTGCCTGCCCAAGCACTGAACATTGGTGCATACTGTACAGTATATGCAGGTAGGCTAAGGCCAAGAGGAGTGAGTCCCATCCCCTCAGCAGCGCTGCCTGCCTGCCTGCCTGCCTGCCTGCCTGTCTTCCCAGAGCTGTGGGAGGCGCAGCGGGGGCTGCGGGGGAACCAACGCAGGATAAGACTCCGCTGGGAGTCTCCTCTCTTCCCTTCCCTTCCCGACTCCCTTCCCTCACAAGTGCTTTGGTTCCCTGCGGTTGCCAGGCTCTTCCTATCGTCAAACTTTCAAGTGCTCCGGAACATAAGGCGCTCTGCGGCTTGATAAAGCCTCAAAGTAAATAGATTCCGCACACTGACGAGCCATGGAAAAACACAAGGAATGGGAATCGCTGCTGAACGGGCCGAGGATGGAAGCGGAGCAATCTTCCACGCCCCTGTACTTCTGACACAAACAGAATCTTTTGCCTAATGTGATAGATGTCAGCTTTTAGCTTAGGAGCAAACAGCAAACAGCAAGCAAATGCAGCCTTCTGTGCTGCGGTTTCGGCTTGTCAGTCAGTTACCAGCTAGTGGACACCCACCCCGGCCCGGCCTGCTTAAATGGAATTTATGATATTGATGATTTCCCTCCGTTGTTATTTATACGGGGCCCTGTCTTAATTGGGTGATATTTTAGCACAAAAGTGTCACTTGGTTTTAAAAGTGGCCTATAAAGCAGCCGGTGTGCTGACACCTCGGCAGAGATATGAGAGGTGGGATTAATCACGCCGAGGAGGAGCTGTGTAAACATGGACGTTTCTCAGCCGCCAGCGCGAGGCTCCGGGGGGAAGGGTGTGTGGGTGTGTGTGTGTGTGTGTGTGTGGAAGGGGGCAAGCCTGATGGATGAGCGCATGGGAGAATTTAGAGTGCTAACCAATGCAGAAAAACTGGCACCCAGTTCACAAAGTGTGCCAGAGTGGCAGAGGTTAGCTGGAGATTTCCTTTCTCAGCTCTCAGCGCTGACAGGGGAGAGGGACAAAGTCACACACAAGGACAGGTAGCCGAGTGCACGGTCCGGCGTATGAGAAATGACTGCAGGCCACGGGGAAAGGTCAGCTTCTCCTGCTCAAATATGTCACACCTGTTCAGCCCGTGGAGCAGCACACATACCTATGCAGTGAGACAGGACGCTCATTCTGGGGCTGGATTGAGCTCTATAAATTAGAGCAAACCAGGACCGCCGCTACTTGTCATCGACGGAGCTAATTTTGACTTGTAAACATTTGACTCCAGGCTCCATACATGTACACACATAATCACCCCATGGAGGGTCTAGATCCAAGTAGTTGTCGTTGTCGTGTGATAATGATCTCCACACTATTCACAAAATCGGACTGATTGACTTCAACTGCTGGTCAACTTCTTTCACCTTGAGTGGCTTCGGCGACGCCAGAAGCCAAGCAAGTAGACAAGCAAGTTGCTCTCCTGTTTTGTTAAATGCATAAGCTCTTCCAATCAAACAGGATTTATTGGATTACCCAGCAGTTCATTAGAATAAATAGGAAAGTGCTGGATTTATACGTGAAACTCTGGGCGCTGGCCCAAATAATTTCCCACATTATGACAGCGCCGGTTGTCCTCGTAACTTCATTATTAGTTTTTTATAGCTGCCATGCTGCTCGCTGAAACAATCGGAGCCCACAAAGTGTCTAGACTCCCCAGAAAGGAGGAGCTTTTGATTAGGATTAAAACCTGACATTCAGAAGCATTCAAGTAAACAAATGGGCTCCCAGTGGCCGCCGCACTCGAGGAGAATGCATTGGGTCTGTCTGTGCCATTACTGTGCTCTCACCTTGGACAAAAACAAGCACGACTGGGGCCACAGACAGGCCCAGCCCGACAGAGGTGGGGAGGGGAGAGGCTTTTCAACAAGACACTGAAAGGCTTAGGGGGAGTGCAGATATGAAATCCTGTGCAAAGGCCCCTGATAAAAAAAAACCTAATTCACAGACCTTTCTCTCCATATTATATATTGATTGTCTGCTTTAAGCCTCTCCATAATTTATTTCATGCAGACTGATGCAATACAAGTGTTCCCCATCAGGAGAATATTAGAACAGCTATTGTGGAGGAGGCTTGGGGAGATCAATAGAAGTCATATGGCCAGAGCCCCCTTCAATACACACACCCAAACACACACACACACACACACACACACACACACACACACACACACACACACACACAAACACGGCAGCAGGCGCTAACATGGATAAAGCTGGATTGGCCAGGAGTACCCAGAGACAGACATGTCAAATAAGACAGCCAGGTCAGACAGACTCATCTTGCCAAATACAAACAGAGAGAGAGAGAGAGAGAGAGAGAGAGAGAGAGAGAGAGAGACCGACAGACAGACAAACAGACAAGAAAAGACAAGTTCGCCAGCAGACAGTGAAAGTTATTGTAAGCGAAGGCAATTTGAAAAATGAAACAGAGATAATCCATAAATAAATAAACAATCTTCATAAATGATGAAAGTTAAAGTTATAGCCAGCTGAAGGGAAGTGAAAATCACTTCCATACTCCAACCAACCAAAGCCTTAAGGTGAGTGACCGAGGACTGCGTCCTGGTCAGGTGCTCGTGTACTGTAGAATACACAGCTCTAACAGATGTACTACTTGTAATATGTGGTGAGGGATCTTGTTGCTGCTTGCCCCCTGATACCTGTCTTGCCATCTGCAGTGGTGAACAGAGGCTCTATCCCACGGTCCATGGAGCAAACAAAACGCTAGAACATTCTCTGGGCTGATGCTGCAGACTAGCCAAGCAGAAGAAATGCTCTTTTAACTTATGCAAATAGGCCCAAGTTGTGAGTCATGTCAATAATTAACGGACGACTCTAGCCCTGCGCGACGTTTGTGCTTGTGAGCTTCAGTCTTTCATCTGTGCTAATGACATGCCGCTGAGTTGGGCTTTGAAAAGCACAGACGGGTCACAGACATTAGGCGCATGTGTCCTAATTTGATAAGTGATAATAATCTCCTTGCGGTGGTCTACTGTTGATGTCTACAGATTGGTACGCTTGATGCTCCCGTGTCACTGTGACACTGCTGCATCTGCTGCTGCACATCTGAGGAACTCAACTACAACTAAGCATGTGGACAACTAGACATGCTTACTGTACACCTCAGGCAGGTATAAGGTGGTGGGGTCATGAGGTCCATGTCCTCTGAGCGGACTGGGCTGCTGGAACACCCAATACACATGCTGGGCCAAGTGCTCCAGGATCACTCTCTGAGAGAAACCTATAGCAGCGGCACTGAACTGGAGCGCCACAGATGTGGCCATCATGTGTGTGTGTGTGTGTATGTAGAGGTAGGAGTATAGCATCTCTGAGGCTGTGACCCTGGTGCGTCTGCTTCCACTGCCCTTCCCTGCCCTGCGTGTGCACAGAGGAGGAGACTTGACTGGTTGGGGCCGGTGCAGCGGTGCTGGGGCTGTTGTGAGCGCTGGGTCTGGGTGAAAGCTGGCTCAAAGATGACTCTCCCTCCACTCACTGGCCAGCCTTTACTGCTAATGCTTGCAAAACAAAATGCTTACTTGTGTAAAAGCTCCATTCCGAGTCGTTACTATCAGCAGCATTACCAAGATTAATTTGCAGCCATTTCCTAAAGTTGTTCAATGTTTCTCCAACAAGCACGCCACAGCAATGGTGTCTAATAGCTTTTGATATCTAACTGTCCTGTCAGGGCTAAGACAGAGAGCTCGATCTGCAGTGGGAAAACAGAGAGCATAAAACCTCTCCGTCCTCTCTGAATCTCGCAGATATCTGGATAAATAGTCTTGCTTCTTTCACCCCAATTCAAAATAACACTTCACAAATACTTCAAATAAAATGCATCAAGGAACAAAAAACACAAAACATGTTAGAACAGTACTTCTACAAAGGGTAAAATTTCATGTGAGCCACTGAATTTTATGGCTATCCAAAAGTCGATTGTTTGTTTATTGACAAATTTTCTCAGTCCTGCACTAGCCTGAACTCGCGATTCACCACGGCAGCACCACAGAATCTCTGTGACACCACCACAGCAGTCAATGGCAGTCAAACATGATAGCAAGTGAGCTAAAACCACATGGCGCATGGTTGCACTGACTAGAATGTCTCTTAAGCAGAGATGTATAAAGTACTGGAGTAGAGGAGCGGAGTAGAAGTACAAGTACTACATCAAAAAACTGACTTGAGTAAAAGTTGAAGTGTTCACCATACTTAACTGGAAGCACTAAAGTATTCAAAATGTTTTGTACTTAAGTATTGTATTTAAGTATTTAGTAGTTAAGTAGTTAAAAATTTACTCAAGTAAAAGTAAGAGTACGAGTACAAGTAAAAGTATCGTGTATAAGCCTAGTGCTGTGTACAAAAAAAAAAAAAAAACTGGGTTAACCCTGTTTGGGTTTGGTATGATGCGTAACATTTTTATAAAAATAACAAGTAACTATTGAGCATATGAAAAAATGTATTGGAGTAAAAGTATTAAATTTAGGGCTGGGTATCGATCCACATTTTCTGAATTGATTGGATTCCGATCCACAAGGTCACGATTCGATTCAATCCGATCAATTCTAGAGCCATTTTAG
Organism: Sardinella tawilis; assembly: GCA_030264315.1. NCBI lineage: Eukaryota > Metazoa > Chordata > Actinopteri > Clupeiformes > Clupeidae > Sardinella > Sardinella tawilis. The sequence goes on from JASCQY010000048.1 coordinate 2,561,208, forward strand.
AACCAAACCAAGTTATGAGATGATCAAGTAGAGCAGTATTTCATAGCCAGTATGTTTACATCAGTGTTTCTCATTTTTTCATACATGGCAATAACAAACCAAGTCACAATCTAATATTAATGTAGCATAGCCTACTTGTTTTAAAAGTGTATGGCCCCTTTGAGAGTGATAAATACCGAGGGGTGCAGCCGATAGCCTGCTGTTTGCCGTGAGTGAGAAAAGTTGTGCAGACAGAAGTTGAGGACAAATAAGAGATAGCAGCAAACTTATTACTGGAAATATGGGTTTAGCCTAATAGTGCTGCAACTCCTTGAACTTAAACAGTATCCTGCATTGGCAACGTCAAGTGAAAGACGTTAATTTCAATTAGCCTCCCATATGACGATCGCACTGTCAGGAAATTTACACGAAGCGCTGTTAACATGTCGTTGTCATCCCCTACACTCAAGCGAACTAAATCTTAGAGAAATGCTTTTTTAGTGATCAAGATATTGCTTTTTCTCCGAATGCAGTGAAATCCAGACTATAGTCAGCCTACCACCGCACAAGAGAACGCTTTGGCTGCTGTTAATTTTAATGGAGAACCACTGACTAAAAACCTCAATCGATCTTTGGTGTTTTGCGGTTCGCTTTGTTAAATGAAATAAATGCTTAACCGCTGCCATGGGTCAAACATTGGTTGAGAAATGCACTAAAGTATACACTGATTTGCAGAAACCAAACTTAACTAAAAAACGTAACTAAAATAGCCTATTAAAGGTATAGTTCGGTATTTTACACTTTTCACTTTTACACTTACACCGTTTTCTGTATTTTCCAGGATGCAAACGAGTGGTTGACACCAAAATCTCAAAGATTGGTCCTGTTGCGGCTATTTGGCTGCTCTAGAATCTTCTCTGTAGGGTTTCAGCATTGCTCGCTATGTGCCAGGCTGATCCTATCCTTAAAACACCCCTAAATGTTCGTTTTAAAAGATATGCAACTCACAGAGTGGTTACTGGCCTTCGACAATCTTCTATAGCAAGTTTCGTAGAGAAATACAACTTCTGTCGTCTTTTGTCAGATATTTCAGATATTTTTTTAGATATTTTATCATATATTTCCTAAATCCTGAAACTACTTTTTCCAGATACCTCACTGATACACTCATGAGTACAGTGGGTGGTGCATCGGGAGTTAAACACTAACTTGTATCATTATTATGTGAATAAATCTTGTCTAAAACACTATGCTAAGGGTTGGTCTCCCTAATGTTGAGTCTGTTGTGAGACAGGTGGGCTTAACAACATCAATTATTTTTTTTACTTTTATAACTAACTATTATTCTGATGTAAGAGTCAACCTAATTGAAAAATAGGGTGTAGCCCAGTGGACATTAGCCGGGTTTACATGGGAAGATTTTCTGCCATTCCGATTAGACTATTCTGATAAGAAATTCTCGGACGTCTGTTTACATGGGACAACATCCTAATCTGATCAGACGTTAAATGGTCACGTGACGTTGGCGCATATTTAGCCAATTTTCAAAATAACCTCAAAACGGTAATGAAAGACGTCTTTTCAGAGCGGAGAGGAGGTAATCAAAGGCGGTAACGCATCACACTGAAGTAGGCGAACTTTGGATGAGAGGTGAGCACAGTAAACTGCTGTCAGTTGGCTCAGGAAACTATTGTTACCTTGGTGAAGATATCACCAGCCTACATGGTCCCGTAGTTGTCCGGAGTGTTATCAAAGTGTTGTGGAGGATCACCGCGACAGTTAAATAGCTGTCATAGACTTTATTTCAATGAAATATAGGCTTGTTCATGTTGAAAGATGAGCAATGAGAATGCGTGAAACAAGTTAATTCCGATCGGAGTGGAATAAACCACCTCTTTCATTCCGATTAGAATTTCAATCGGATCAGAAATTCTATCGGATCAGGGCGTTTATATGAAGAATTTCTATTCTGATTAAGCACTTTTTCTGTTTCTATTCCAATTAGAAGTGCCCATGTAAACCCGGCTAGTGTGAAAATTCTAACAGTGTGTTCCAAATCACGCACTTCTGCACTTCAGACACTTCAGACACTTCAGTTGAGGGTATAGTGCTGTTCCAATTGCAACAGTAGCAAAAGAAGTGCGCCGCAAGTACCCGGATGGTGCATGGTCAAAATTTGAATTGTGGAGCAATGGACACTTCTCGCACTCACTGGACTCCATTTTTGCCACGTAACGGAAGAGGAGGGGTCACCACCACTTTTCAGAAGATTTAAAAAACATGGCGGCTGAAGCAGCAGAGGTGGAGACAGCCATGTCGGCTCCGTATAGATGTAGGTTTTAGCTTTAGTTTACCGCAAATTATCACAATAATGCAATATAAGTTACAGTTGGCATAAATTGTTACTTTTATTTTGTGTGTAATGATCGATACTACTGCCGTCTGTAGTATCGATTAGCAACATAGCTAGCTAGGTGCAATCATTACCACGACCGGCGATGACACATTTAAGTAACTGTTGGATATTAATGATGGTATTCTCATACCATTTCCTCTGAGCAGTTACATTAATCCATGTTTGTTAACCTTTGTTAACCTTTGACAATTTGATCGTGTTGTAAGTGAAATACAACTGCCAATGAAAATGGTTACAGAGTGGTAGCAGCTAGCTATTATGATATTCACAGCCTGTGTTCACTGGAACCCAACAAAGAGCTGGATGGTGGGCCGGTGAGGACCAAGGTCACGAGGAAGAGGAAGCCAAAGGAAAAGAAGAACCCCAGCAAGAAAAAACAGAGAAAAGACGCCAAATGCTGGGGAAGGAGATGGCCGATTTGAGGAGAGAGGAGGAAGCCATTTCAATGGTTGTCTCTCACTTCAAGGAAACCAAGGTAGCTGTCCCTCGGGCCCAAAAGCACTGTGCCCGTTGTTCCCGAGAGCACAGAGATGGCGACTCCAACGGCTGTTCCCGAGAGCACCGAGATGGCCACTCCAACGGTTGTCCCTGAAAGCACCGAGATGGCCACTCCAACGGTTGTCCCTGAGAGCACCGAGATGGCCACTCCAACGGTTGTCCCTGAGAGCACCGAGATGGCAACTCCAACGGTTGTCCCTGAGAGCACCGAGATGGCCACTGCAATGGTTGTTCCCGAGAGCACCGAGATGGCCACTCCAACGGTTGTTCCCGAGAGCACCGAGATGGTCACCCCCATTGGTGTGGTAGTGTCAGAGCCAAGGGTGGGGACCCTAGCTCCCCTCAAGGCCAGGGCACTGTCGAGGAGAGGGAGGATGCTCGGCTGGTTTGCGCGGAGGAAGGCCAACATTTTCTTAGGTGAATATGCCAATAGTAGAAGTGTTCATTCAAAACCCCTCTCTCTCTCTCCACAGGTCCAAACCTGTGCGGTGTTCGCACAAGACATGGAGACCAGGGGAAGGCCGTGGCACCTCTGAAACTGCTGACACTCAAATGTCAGGCTGTCAGCCCACTGGAGAAGGACCAGATGGAGGAGGAGCGGAGAACCAAACTTCGAGGCTTCTTCGAAAGAAGGAAGGCCGCCCTTGAGTCATGGTACTCAGCTTCACCACAGGGATATTTAGGAGATCAAAAACCATCAAAGACCTTCATGAATCACAGCTCTACAATTTTGAGCCTGTCAGGCATGAGAGAGGGGAGGAAATTGTCAGGTATCATGATCGTTACTAACGTTATTGCTTGGTGTGAGGAGAATGGAGGACTGGCCAATAGCCAACTTTACTGGTGAGTAGTTAGTGCACTGTAAAAAATGATTTGTAATGATTACTTGAAAAATGTGTGGAAACTTGTTGCCTCGAATAAGGTAAAGATTACTTGTCTCTTTCAATATATCTTTACCATAACTTGAAAGAGACTAGTTATGGT